>BOPP01000007.1:853943-866803 GCA_017312745.1 Gryllus bimaculatus | reverse complement strand
TCGACGGCGCCGGGGTTCTTGGCTGGTGGGTCCCAGCGCACGCGGACAGAGTGCGCGTCGATCACCTCCACGCGTACGTTGAGGGGCGGGCCCGGCAGCCTCTCTGCGCACAGAAACACCGTCAGCGCTCTTCTGACGCCTTTTCCGTCACATTTCGCACATACAGAGTGGTCAACAGTGGTAATTAACGGTGAATATATGGTAAAAATGGGAAAAAGCAATAAAAATATAGTAAAAATTAAAATATGACATTTGAATTTTATCGCAACTTGTGGTACCGTGGTCAATATTTATTGAAAAAATTATTGATGCCCTTTATTTTCAAATAAACATTTCACTTAGAGTGGTCAACAGTGGTACTTAACGGTGAATATATGGTAAAAGTGGACTCTAGGTTTTAGAGACGAAACGTGGAAAACATAACCATTATCAATGCAAAACCATTATCAGTGACGAATGTTGACCTACCTTTTGTCTTAGTGTCTTCATCCATCAACATTTCATGCAAAAGACTCACTATCTGTTTTAATAAATATTTAGATATGATTTACCATTAATTGATGCATACTAGATTCTTTGAGTTACAGAGTTCCGTAAAAGATTAAATGTGGAGTACGAACCAAAGCAATAAGAATGTAATACAAAATAAAATATGACGTTTGAATTTTATCGCAAAGCATGATTCCGTGGTCAATATTTATTGTAACAGTATGGCTGCCATGTAATTTTCAAATGTCATTTTCAAATAAACGTTTCACTTAGTAAAAGTAGATAATATGTTTGGAGAAATGAATTGTACATTTTGACTTATATTGGAGAGGGTGAGATTCCAAAGGATTGAATACTCCATCATTTTAGCTTCTCTTTTCAAACCGTCGTTTAGTCATGGATAAAACGTGATTACGGACAGCCTTGTAGATACTTATTCTTTCCTTGACATTCACCCAGAAGATGAATCCTGAGTCAGACCTTAAGGGGGTAATGTAACTCGGGACTCAATAAAGTGAAGCAGTCAATTGAAGCATACTTCTCATCCCGTCCCTTGTGGAAGCTCGCGACAGTGGGATTGGTGTGCGGCAGCACGCAGAACTAGGCTTTCACCAGAATAGTAGTAATCTGACTCAGGACGGAACTAAGAGAAGCAATAATGAGAGTTCGGCTTCACTTCATCCGTCGTGGAAGCACGCGACAATGGGCTTGGGATGCTGCAGCACCCATACCTAGGCTCTCCAAATTCCTGACTCAGGGCTGAATCAATTGAAACAATAATAAGGGATTTGGCCACACCTCACCCCTCGTGGAAGAAGGAGACGATTGGCTTGGTGTACTGCACCACGCAGACCAAGCATTTCATCTAAAATCTCCTGACTCTATATTCAATAAAGGGACGTGATACTCTGACCTGATCCCTCATGGAAGAATGCGATGTTGGTATAGGGCGGTGGAGTTCACAACCAATCCTAACACGGGATTGAATCAAGTAAAGTAATGAAAGAGAGTGGGGGACTCACTCCGTCCGTCGTTGAAGCACGCAACGATGCGCTTGGTGTGCTTCAGCATGCAGACTTAAGCATTCAACAGAACAGCACTACCCCTGACTCTAATTGAATTAATTGAAGCAATAATAAGGGGTTTGGTCTCACATCGCTCCTTGTGGAAGCACGCGATGGGCTTAGTATTCTGCAGACCTTTCTTTCACCACAAGTTGTTGTGTGTTGGCCTCACCTCGTCCCTCGTGGAAGCACGCGACGATGGGCTTGGTGTGCTGGCGCATGCCGACTTAAGCTTTCACCAAAATATCACTATCTTGACTCGCAACTTACTCAAATGAAGCAATGATGAACAATGATGGACTCACCTCGCCCCTCGTGGAAGCACGCGACGATGGGCTTGGTGTGCTGCAGCACGCAGGCCTTGGCGGCGGGCGCGGGCGCGGGCTCGCCGCGGCACCAGTCCAGGCAGCGCCGGGGCACGCCGCGCTTGGCGCAGCAGCCGCGGTGGTCGGAGCCGTCGGCCGCGCACTTGAGCAGCTTGTCCAGGTCGCCCGCGCACCCGGCGCGCTCCACCGCCGCCTCCACGTCCAGGTAGAAGGAGCACGCGTCCATGCACGACGACGACACGTTCTGCTCCACGCAGCACGCCGTCACGTTGGTCGCCGCCGCCTGCGCACGCCGAGCCCACGCGCACGTGATGGTACTCTGTGCCTACACTTTCCAGTCACATCCAGAATGACTGGTGGGACACGCAGTGGTGAATAGTTAGCCTTCTGACCTCTGGAGCCACATTGTGCAGGTTCCATTCCACTGAATCACGTGGTATTTTGAAGAGCGGGAGATACCACAGTGTCAAATCGTTATTGTGGCATGTAAATTAACCTGGTAAAATTAAATCTCCCTGGCTAGTTCTCTTTTAGTAATATCTCGCGTTCTTACAAATAGTCAGCTTGGGTGTAGTTAACTGTGACGGACATCAGGTTGAAAAAGTGAATCATGCCTAGGTGCAACAAGGGACGTCCGCAGGAAGCGGATAATGGCCGTGATCTCGCAGAATAACCCAACCGATAAATGGGAAACAGAGGAAACGGGATAATACGAGAAAACCTGCCGTGATTTTGGTTTGTCCACCACTATAAAACACGGATCTCCCAGGATTTCAACTCTCAACTCAAATGGGGATTGCGGGCAGTTTGATTGTAACAGGAGTCTCTGCGCATAAGTAGAACGCATACGTCGGTATATGGGGGGATCGTTCGGGTATTCTACATTAAGAAGCCGTTGCCGCTATCTAAGCACGCCAGCACACACGCACGCGACGTGGTATTATTCAGTGGCTAGGTTTTTCACACACATCGAGAACGACTGGTGGGATACGCAGAGGGTGATGCAAAGAGGGTTTTCTGACCTCTTAAATCGCATTGTGCAGGTGTGAACCCGCTGAATGACGTGGTATTTTAAAGAGCGGGGACACCCACAGTTGTCAAATCATGTAAAATAACCTGGTAAATTGAAATCTCTCCCGCTAGTTCCCTTTCAGTAACACCTCGTGTTCCTCCAAATACCTTGAATATAGTTAACCGAGACCGATATAGGGTTGAAAAAGTGAATCATGTCTAGGTGCAACAAGGGATGCCCGCAGGAAGCGGCCGTGATCCCGCCAAATAACCCATACGATAAATGGGAAGCAGAGGAAACGGAAAACTACGAGAAAACCTGCCGTGATCTTGGTTCGCTCACCACAACAAAACTTAAATATCACAGGATTTGAACTCCTCAAATGGGGATTGCGAGCTGTTTCGTGGTAACAGAAGTCGCTATCTGCACATAAGTGCAAACGTCGGTGTATGGGGATATGGGGGATCGTCGAGGAACTAGCACTATACATAGAGCGGTTTTTATAAGAATGGGCCTAGTGACAGTTGGCTAAACAAGTGAACATCACGTGTAATGCAGAGATGTATTCCTCCGCCGGGGTAGCTGTTCAGACTGGCCCCTTTGTAGTGTTTATGGCTCCCGTGAAGACATCACTATACAAAAGTCTAAGAGTTTCGCTGAAGTATACGTAAGCCCGGGAAATATTGAAATTTAATAACGAATGTGGAAAAGTGTCCCAAAAATGTCTCGTGACGCACTACATTTTCATCGGGTGAGGGCATCATAAAAGCAAGCGTCGAAGCAATTTACAAGTTAGCCAACTGCAAACGAACGATTGGAGGAAGGAGAGTCTAATAGGCTCAAGGACACAACGGCCACAGAACCTGCGGTTGTGTTGCCAGCACTAGCTGTCAAAACGGTCCATTCTTTTAAAAATCACTCTACAACACCGGCTGTTTCTGTCAATTCCATTGTTGTTAGCGTGCTTGTCTTTCATGAGAAAACTTTTGAGAACATTGCATGAACACGCCCCATCAGCAATCTTTGATGACGAAATCACAGTGTTATGGAGGAAATATGGGATATGTAAAGAGAAATTAAAAATCCTCCCATTTAAAGTTCCGCCAATCATTCCAAAAAAAGAGAAGACCGGAGAAAAGGAAACAAGTACATCATATCTTCGTAATTCAGATTCAGCAACTCAACCGACAAAAACAGCAGCTTTGCGGTTTTTGTGCGTGGGGTGGCCGTCCCTTTATTTCTCCTTGCGGCACGCCCTACAAGTGAGCGCACGCAAGTGAGCCTTGCGGCACGCCCTCTACGCACAGCTACGCACCTGCGAGCGCACGCGCAGCGACACGGGCTGCGTGGCGTCCCCGAAGGCATTCTCCGCGCGGCAGAAGTAGTCGGAGGCGTCGTCCGCCTCCACTTTGTGGATGGTCAGCCGCATCACGTACACAGACTCCTCCTGCAACACCAACGCAGAGTAGGAATGCGACATCGGAAATCAAACACGGAAGTTTCAAAAACATCGGTGCTTCAAATTAGGACATCGATGTTAATCGTACCTCACCCCAAAACCGTGGACGCTTGAAACACCGATGTTTTAAACTCATCATCATCAATGCTGAATCACTGGACGCATAGTTCATCAGAACTGTCGAATACATCTAACACATTCGTACTTTGGAAACAGCAGATAATTCCAAGATATTCTTGAAATTATGTGAGATTAATTATTATTCTCTTACCGTCGCGTGGATGTCATTCTAACTGTCCATTAAAAAAACACTCTTTCTCTAAATAGAAAAAAGTAACCTCGTGAAGTCGCCATGAGTTCTCTAGTTAGAGAATTTGCCAAAAGATACCAGCAATTCGGAACTAATACTTATACCGAGTTGCTCAATTTAAAATTGTCATTTGACGTCACAGTTCTGAATTCCGTTTATCTCGCCACTCCGCGATTATTTGTACACTGAATTTTAGTATCAATTATAATATCAGCATCTTCCAAAAGAATACAAAAACATATAACTTATAAGAACAAACATGTTCCTTTGATAATGTTAATACAAACTATTTCTAAAAAAAGTGTGTTTTGTGAACGTAGGACACTTTGAAAACAATCTCTTCAATTATCGCCGCGCATGTGCTGTCAAGTCAATGAATTGAATTGAATTGAATTAATGCCTTATTTTACGTAGCGAGACTCAAGCCATGAGTCCTGCTCTTCCGTCTGACCACGCAAATTTCGCTGCGCTCCTTTCACCAACTAGCGGAGAAAGGAGGTGTATCTTGGGCGAGAAACAGGCGATTTGAATTTAGCTCAGAGGCCATGTCATTTAGGCTTGAGGATCTTTTACATGCAAGTATAGTAGTAAGTATGAACGGCGTCTTACCTCCTTGTCCGAGAAGACGTCGATGTCGTAGCGACCGCCTTGGATGACGGGGATGCGGCCATTGTGGTCCTTCCAGAAGACCATCTTGGGCTCGGGTTGGGCCTCGACTCGGCACTCGAGCGCCACCGAGTCGCCCGGTGCCGCCATGGTGATCACCGACGCGGTGATGTGGGGCGGGTCTGGGCGGGGGAGAACGCGGATAAGCTACAGTGCAGTGCTCAATGGAAGATTCATAAGGAGTTTTAGTAAACCGTTCATCTAGAAGACATATACAACTGATTGTTTGAGGTCTCTGTTTACAACATATGAGAGAAATGAAAGGTTTAATTATTATATGGTCGGCATCAATCAAATCAAATATGTTGCTTGTTTGCCGATGCATTTTTTTGCGAAGATTTTTTGTTATGAAATGTTGCAAAAACAGGATGGTTTTTAGAATGTATTCATAATTTATTCACGTATGATGAAACAGGGTATTTTACCCGCTGAAGAAAACCATAGTTCAAAATCCGTCAGGTAAATCCAGTAAATATAATTCACTGTCAGAACATTGTAATGGTTGTTATAACTTCGGTTGTATCGATTTGCGTAATGGAGGTCACGTCGATTAGTACATTTACCACGAAATGGTTTACTGATGTATTTTACGATCGATAACGTAAACGTTTATAGATACAATGTTAGTTACGTAAACATAGAGGCGATTGTGGGAAGTGGGAAACGAGCTACTTTCTCCGCGCTGAAAGATTCCTAAGCAGCTGGCGCTAGCTATAACAAGCTGAGCGCTCATCTTGGAGCTACGAGGGATAAAGACAAAATCTTCATTTCTTTGATGTGCACACAAGCTAAATCCCTAGCATTGCTCTACCAGTGAAATCTGTGCTTTGATATGAATCGATTTTCGGATCATTTTATAAACCCGAGACAGCAATGGATGCCATCTTATTTTCTTTACCTTCGTATCTGAAAGCGTGTTTTCGGGAATGAAGGAAGCATGAAGCATGTAACATGTGAACTACGAAAGACTTAGGGTTGCGAATAATAATATTTGTTTCTTTTTGGACACATCAGAAATTTATAGCACATCTCTTTTTTACTAATACGATACATAAAATGCATCTTTAAATAAAACTCCTGGACATTTTATTACTCCACCATATTTCACGCACATTCTTTCAATTTCATGACCTCCACGTGTCAACTCGTGTCTTAGTGTACGTAACAGCAGGCCAAGACCTAAAGACAGCACGACGCGCGCTCACGTGTAAAGTACGTAAAACTTACGGCTGACTGTGATCTTCCGTGAGGCTTGCATGGGCGTGCCGTAGCCGTTGTCGGCGTAGCACGCGATCTGGTCCATGTCGCGGGTGACGTTGTGCACCACCGTCACCATGTGGCGCGTCACCTCCTGGCGCACCAGCCGCCCGGTGATGTAGAGCGAGATGGTGGGCGTGGGCGTGCCCATGGCGATGCACAGCACCGTCATCGATCCGCCCTCCGTCACCAGGTTGATGGGGTGCACCGTCGGCGGCTGTAGCGACATGCCACGCAGAAGAGTACAGTGTTACTGACGTAATATAAACTATTAAGAGATACTAACACTTCTACGTTGATATTAGATTGAGCGTGTTAGTGTTCCAACGGATTTTATACGACATCGTGGTAGCACGACACCAGTACTCTACGCCGTAACGGAGTCCGTCTCTATAGGGCATACCGCTTCACTGGAGAAAATCCCTTCACACTTAGGTACGAATCTCTTAGTCGGATAGGTAATCCTTTAGGTACAAGGTGCGACAGCTACGAATGGCATCTGAGAATAGAGATGAAACAAACGTTCCGTCTCGTGACTACATTCGTGGTTAAGAGTCAATAAATTCTTTAATATAGGGAGGGTCATTTCAGACAAAAATACATCAGCATGTTCATAAAAATATTAGGGAAAAAAACTGTATCGTTTTAGTCTCAGAAGTATAGATTCTAATAGAAAGCGTTTTTCCTAATTTCCAATTTAGACGCCGCCGCCTGTTTATTCCAGGAATATTGAGAGTAAACTAGGGAGATCATTAGCGTCATTTGCGAACAGCGAGTACACTACAATTCTGATAGCCGGATGGCTAGATAAGGGGCTGACGACCTAAGACCGGGCGCGACTGCAGGCCTGCGTGAGATACAGGCTGCTATAATATGTACCCCAATCCCCTCAACTCTCAGTTATTTTACAGTTTGTATTCGTAATAAGTATTTTGTTCTTAGTAATTGAGAAAAATGTTTCGACTCACTTGACGCACAACCTTCCGAATGTTATAGAAGAGAAGCCGCCTCAAACGAATCGTTTCTCATCAAAACTACATAAACATTTGTTCGTCTAATTGAAGAGATGTTAGTGAGTTTTTTATGCATGTAATAACCTATACATTCAATCATGCATATTTTTGCTGGAGAACCCTAATTATTGACGAAAGTGTAAAAACTAAAAAAATAATTGTTACTTGAACATATGTAAGAACATATGTAAGAAAAAGTGTTACTTGAACATATGTAAGAAAAGAAATGAAAAGTACAGAATACAGTAGCAATATCTAAGATCATTCATGTAAGAAACGAAATGTGCCACGTGATTCATAGAAAATCTATAATAAAAAAAAAACATTTGTAGAACGCCAGCGACATTAACAAATCGGAAGCGGCTAGCGAGCGCACCTCGACGAAGGCGGGGTAGGCCGGGTCAGTCCAAGCGATGAGGGTCTCGGAGGGCAAACTGGCTCCCTTCTGCGACACTGCCACTACGTACACGATGTACTGCGTGTTGGGCAGCAGCGTCTCCAGCATGTGTGACGTCACGCTCGTCTCCACCAATTGGAAGTCGCCGTCGGACGCAGACTTGTGATACAGCCTGCGGGCGGAACACATTCTCCGATCAGACAATGCCATTGGAATGAGTGCCACCTTTGATGTAATAATGTCATACTTAGAAGCGTTATTGTCTGATAATGCAGCAAAAACACCTAAATGCAGTAATAGTTGTTTGTCATACTCGCGGCTTAAAGACCACATTCTTTTTTTGTTACTTGATTATTCACGAATGCGGTAGCGCGAGTATTTCATTACTATCGAACACATAGTGACATTTTTTTACACATGTAACTTACAACGTTTCATCTTATCTGACAGCCGGTTGAGCTTTTGTCAAATTTTCTACTTGTATACTTATATGAATAACAGAATCATATTGACGTCGACAGAATATTTTATTAAATCGGATTCAATAATCATCCATTATATCTACAGCAGAAAGTTTCATCACAATGGATCAAATAATGAGCAATTTAATTTACTCGAACACGTAAGTAAATATCACGTAAAGGAAGTAGGGTAAAATAAGTTTTGAAACGAAGTTGAATTAGCATTCCCAAAAAATGTTTCTACAAGCTATATAGCAACAATGTTACTACCGACTGAAAGACTTTTTTGTACGACCATACAATTAGGGATTTTAGGTGACAACATGCCTCTCTCAAGAAAGTATATTCTCAAGACATATGAAAAAATAAGACGTCACTGACCCCACATAATTTTTCACACAAAGATAACGTTTTGATGCATTTATCATAGTAGCCATGAAGCGAATACAGATCCATAATAGAAGCATTTTTATTCGACTGTAAACAAAATTGTTCATCTTTCGTGAGCGTAAATAAGTGTTTCTTGATAGGAATAACATGCTAGGAATGCTCATCATGTCAAGAAACACATGCCTTACGCTTAATTTTAAACCCCAGGGTGAATATAACATGTTCTAAAGATCAAATGCAGCAAACACCTGCAATTTCCAGACCGGTCATGAATGGAGGAGAAGGGGTTGTAAGGTGATACATTGTGGATAGGATCCATGTCAGAGACGGAAATTGAACCCAAGTCAGCGTCAGTGATCTCGATTACGGAGGTCAGCTGAAAAGTAGAATTAGTATTATTTGCATAAGCGAGTGCAGCATAAAACAAGAGGAGAGGTATACGCCAATTTAAACATATTGGCACTTCAAGATTACGAGCTGGAAGGAGAAGAGAATACGTGCGTCAAATCGCGAGGTCTCTCACAAAAAAATTAAATCGTAACGAAGGATTGGATGACAGTGTTTCTCTCTCCGTCCAGCTCCTTACCTTGAAGTGCCGCTATGTTTAAAGCGGATTATAATTATATTTCTAAACCCCTCCGTCCCTCACTGGGCTACTACCTTTGTATTTACAAAATACTTATTTTACTAGTAAATAAATATAACATAATAAGAGGGTAATTAAATACTTATGATGGTAAATGAATAAATGCAAACGGTTTTGAACCATTCACAGTCTTGTCAGCTGGTTTTGAGAACATCTTCCCAAAATGGCGTGTATCAATGCCCCACATTTTGAGCTTAAAAAGGGGGTAAGTCATGAATTAACCATATTTACAAAAATAAAATGTTTAACTTAGAACTACGAGGTCCCTTTCAAAATTATCAGGTGGGCACGGCCTCTTGATCCCCCCCCTTCTGTGCACACGCTCTTTATTAAGGCGGCTCCACACATTCGGCATTCGCCGAGCAGCGAGTAACTACTCGCCCAAACCCGAACAGCTTATATGTTCGGCGAATGTTTCCTCGACACGCGGTGGGTAGGGTGATAACTGATTGTTCAGCGCTCGGCGAATCGCAAGCAACCCGTCGACACTACGCGATATTCGGCGAGCGGTTGCTCGGCATTCGCCGAATACCGCATGTCTGGAGCCGCCTTTATACGGTCATTTTGCTGATCCTTTCCCTGGGATGGCGGTTGGCACCCCTGGGCGTGACTCACTTGTAGGAGAGGCGCTCGGAGGGCAGACTGAACTCTGGTGGCTGCCAGGAGACGGTGAGCCACGTGGCGCTGTGGCTGGAGACCGCCAGGGAGTGCGGCGGCGACGGCACCGCCGCGATGCCAGGGCTGTCTGTCTCTGCAACCACGCGACACAGTGGAACCACGAACCAATCTATGCTCTCTAACATACATTGTTTCTGAACGTGTGAAACCACGAACCAATCTATTGAATTGAATTGAATGGCCTTATTTTACGTGGCGAGACTATGCTATCTATGCTCTCTAACATACGTAATACGGTTGATTGAGTGTTGTTTCTGGACGTGTAGAACCACGAACCAATGTGTGCTCTTTAACATACGTAGTACGGTTGATTGAGTATTGTTTCTGGACGTGTGGAACCACGAACCAATCTACGCTCTCTGACATACGTAATACGGTGGATTGAGTGTTGTTTCTAGACGTGTGGAACCACGGACCAATCTACGCTCTCTAACATACGTAATACGGTGGATTGAGTGTTGTTTCTGGACTGTGGAACCACGAACCAATCTACGCTCTCTAACATACGTAGTACGGTTGATTGAAAATAGTTTCTAGACGCGTCAACGACTAAGGTCATTAGCTTCGTAAGTGTTCTACTTTTTTATTACCGTGTGAGATGGCGGGAATCTTCTCCTGCTGAATGGCATTGCGGAGTCATTACGGGGAATACGCGCTGACATGCACGTTTTCCTGCAAAAGGTATCTCTCCCAGCGGGGAACGTCTCAGCCGTGGCAAGCTCTAAGTTCCCGACCGGTCTCCCGGCAAATGTGGTAATATACTGCATGATTTTATCGTGAGAGTTTGCGGTGAACTTAGTCAGATGGATGGTAAGATCCGACGCAGTGCTACACGTACGTTTGCAGGTTTTGCTCAACCAGGTATCTCCCACCAGTGGGACACCACCCCAAACGGGTCAAGCTTGAAGTTCCCGACTGCTCTAGATATGTGTGGTTGTGTTGTGCGTGTAAGTAGCGGATAAGGCGATGACGAGGAAGGAAAAATCGCGCGCGGCCCGTGGCCCGTTTATTACTGTACTGCTCCGGCATTTGCCTGGTGTTGATCAGAAAAACCACGGAAAACTACCGATCAGAATAAGAAAGCTAGCTATAATTCTTCTCCAGACAGCGGCTGAAACGTAATTAAGATTGCTTTCTGACGCGAGAGGTGGATGTTTGTTATCCATTATGACATCTTTTAGGCAAAAAGAAATTAGAATAATATCGTCGTATTACCAAACAATGGTTGTAGTCAAAATAGAAAGTAATATCTTCATGGATCACTGTCGTTTGATAGAATGCATCGTCCACATTTATTGCCGCATGGCAGAGAGAATATTAGAAAAACATGTAATATTATTCCCATAACCGAAAGGATAACACAACGTGGGAGAAAATGGAACCAACATATTCATAGGATGCAAGAAAAAATAATAGTCAGAATCTCCAGATATGAAAGTCCTATGGGAAGAAGAGAACCGGAAAGACCAAAGTGAAGATGAGAAAGTAGTTATTGAATCCCTGGATTGGAACAGGTTCTTTCCCTTCCTCTGCCAACTTTATCCCGTCGATAATAGTTCACTTGTTATCATCATTCACTCTTTATGTCTTCCTACCATCGTTTATATAGGACAGGGAAATGCACATTGCCATTGTAATGTTTCGCAGTATAAGGGATAACAAAGATATGAGAGGTCTCTCGCCTAGGCTTAGTAATGCATATGAAACTCAAAACGTCCATTGCTAAAACATTTATACGTCATTCACTAGGTTTCGATAAATCATTAAATCGGCATTCATTAAATCATGCACAGAAATCTACAACTAAATGTATTTCTAATTTGTCGAGCAAAATAAACTTTATTTTAGTATAATTTTCGAAGTTTTTTCTTAGTCTTCTTAACCTTTACTTTCTCCTTTTTCATCTATTTCCCAAGTTGAGATTTTGCTGTTTCGTTAGTTATTACTATTTTTAGTTCTCATTTTCTATTAGCTATTACAGCGCAACACCGGCTGTCGCATTTTTCGTTCAATGAGTTTCTCTATTATGTAGATTTTTAAATTTACAACATGTGCATTGTATCGTGTGTATACACAATGACTCTTTAAAGTTTCACAATTAACTAAATAAACTGGAGGGACAATTTTGTATAGCTTATAGATTGAACTAACAAAATTTTCGTATTTATTGATTGGCACTCAGAGTAATATGCGATGGTGAATATTGAATAGAGTAGATATTAACTGCTAAGTAGAAATCCAGTAACAAAGCTCTCAAATTCTGATGAAAAATGATCGGTATGTACTGCCAAATAATGTTATATGGATAATGACACATCGCTGTAGTTAATTATTGGCGTGCCAAATAACTGAAATAACAGATTGCTTCGATATTAAATTTTGTCGAAAACCTCATCATCGGAATTTGATTTCAAGAGCGATTAGAATTTTCCTAGAAATATGTACCCAATCGAATTTTGAGATCATCCTATACTGCCTGCAGTAACAACGCAACAAAAACTCGGATAAATAGATGCATTTATGTAATAAAAAAACAACAAAGCTATCAAACTCTAGAATATTACGCGTTATTTAATATAAATTTCATTAGATACTAAAGAAGTGATAAAATTGTTGTTTCAAATTTTTCGTGTAGGAGAAACAAAATCAACGAGAAATAAAAAAATGACTTTTACTACCATGTCAACACCTG
>BOPP01000007.1:823210-835484 GCA_017312745.1 Gryllus bimaculatus | reverse complement strand
TTTTAATTGTATTCTTAGTATAGCTAACAGTTGTTAATGCGAAACAACGTAGTGAATATGAGAACTCTTTTTTTTTTCAAAAAAGGGCTCCAGTTGTCCCAGAATTAGTTTTGCAAGACAGAAAAAGTTCGAGTATATATATATATATATATAATATATATAATATATATATATATATATATAATATACTACATTCAAAACGGAAACAATTTAACGAAGAATTTTGAAGAATTATTGCTACATGCCAATACACCTGACATTACTTTCTTTAAAAAATTGCTCAAATATTAGTTTTTTTTGACAACAACAAATTACTGGTGTATGACATAGGTAACATAATCAGTATTAAGATTGCCAAGTGTTTGTATGCAAACATGGCTGTAAGGGAACTCCGGAATTTTCATGAAGCAATTATGCATGGTGACGTTTTCGATTCTTTGTAAACAAACGTTAAGCATTGAAAGACGAAATTATGAGTTAACAAAGATTCTAATATTAAAAGTAGTAAACGATGAAACAGTAGCGTCTTACCTAAATAAAGATGTGTTGGGTCGTTATCCCGTTGGGAGGTGACTGTTAAGAATGTAAGCAATTAAGCGCGCGCTGCCCGGTGCCTACCTGCCATGCAGCGCACGATGTCCGGGAAGTCCTTCTCGCAGCGCTCGGGGTCCTGGCCCGTGTTGCCCTGCAGGATGCTCTGCACGGCGCAGAAGCCGAAGCACGCCGCCGACACGTTGCGCGCGGCGCAGCACGCCGTGTAGTTGTGGCGCTGCGCGGCGGAGCGCGCCGCGTCGCTGGCGCCGGCGCCCAGCAGCCCCGCGCCGCCCGTGCCGTTCTCCGGGGGCGGTTGCAGCGCCCGCGACAGCACTGCGGCACACGCGTGCTCTCTCACTCTCACACTCATCTCACTGGCACTATGAGGCATTTCGTGTCTCTATCTCTCTTCTCCTCTACCTGAGACAATTTGTCTCTCTGCGTTGACTCTGGCTCTGACAAACTGTGTCAGGCGTACTTTTGTACTCTCGCTCGTTCTCTCGCTCGTCCTCTCGCTCGTCCTCTCGCTCGTCCTCTCGCTCGTCCTCTCGCTCGTCCTCTCGCTCGTACTCTCGCTCGTACTCTCGCTCGTACTCTCGCTCGTACTCTCGCTCGTACTCTCGCTCGTATTCTCGCTCGTACTCTCGCTCGTACTCTCGCTCGTACTCTGTCACATTTGTTGTATCTGACTCTACCTGAACCCTCAAACTATTTCTATTTGCCCCCTCCCTCTGTTCCTTATCATCTCTGTTTTGCTGTTTTCTAGTATCTTTCCTCCCTCGATTCCCTTGTTGTCTGACCCCCACATCTATATTTCACTGTTTTTGTCACGTCTTTGAACCCTTTTCATCTCTAGACTTTTCTAAATCTGTCTCTCTCCCCTTCAAACTGTCGCTATTTGTCTATTTAGGGTATGCGTCTTTTTGAAACTGTCTCAGGCACACTCCCTTTATTGTCTCACTCATTCTATTATATCCTCAAATTATTTATATTTTTCTCTTCTTTATTTCTGATCTTTCTCTCCCATTGACTCTCCCGCGGCCCTTCCCTGATTGCTAG
Organism: Gryllus bimaculatus; assembly: GCA_017312745.1. NCBI lineage: Eukaryota > Metazoa > Arthropoda > Insecta > Orthoptera > Gryllidae > Gryllus > Gryllus bimaculatus. The sequence continues at coordinate 833,891 of BOPP01000007.1, read as the reverse complement.
TCTCTCTCCGTCCCTCATTCTAATGTTGCCTGCCCCTTTCCCCCAACATATACTCGCACTTTTTAGCGTGTTTTCTGTCATTCGCACTGCCTTCCACTATGCCGCTCTATCCCGTCCCATCTTTCTCTATATGAACCCCCAAACTATTTCTGTTTATTCCCTCCCCTGTTTCAAGTTTCTCTTCGCCTCTGACTCTTGGTGACTGTCCGTATCTTTTCTTTTGTTTTCCGTCTCCATTTGCCTTCTGCGACCTCTTTGACCCTCCTCGAGTCCGCTTTTGCCTCTCTCCACATCGGCATCTTCCTGTGTTTCTCAGGTACTCATTCTCATTCTAACTCTGTTGCCCTCGCTGCCTTTGACGATTTCTGGACTTGTCATCCTGTCACTGTTTCGAAACTCTGACCCTTTCTGAGACTGTCTTTATGTCTCTCATTACCACGGTCGCTCCCTCTTTTTCTTTCTTCATTTATCATCCATTGAGTTATTCTGTTTTTCTCACTCCCAGAGAGTCCCCTGTCTGTATTTTCTGTCTCTCCTAACACATTTTTTCATTATTATATATTACTTATTATAGTTATTTCATTATTTCTGTAACATTTTCTGACATTTCGTGCGACTGTCTCTATCACTCACTACCTCCTGATATTTTCTCTCACTATTTCTTCCTATCACTATCATTATTACTCATAGTCTCGCGCCTACTTTCTATCAATCTCTCCCTGTACCTTTCCCTCTGTCACTGTTTCTGCCTCTCGCTTTATACCTATTCTCTGCCCTCTTCCTATATTTCTCCATGCCTGTCATTTTCAGTCCCACTCTCTCTCCACTGACACACTTTTCATCTCTCAGTTTTAATATTTCCTTCTCTCTCTTTCTCTTTCTCTCTCTTTCTCTCTCTTTCTCTCTCTCTTTCTCTCTCTCTTTCTTTCTCTCTTTATCACTCTCTTTCTCTCTCTCTTTCTTTCTCTCTTTATCACTCTCTTTCTCTCTCTCTGACTTACACACATACAGATACACTTTCTTTCTATCCTACACATACTTTTGTTCCTACTTCTGTCCTACACTGGCTGTCTCAACTCAGTGTCTAACTTGTTCACGTCTCTTTTCAGGGATTTAACCCCTAAATTGCTTACATCAATGAACTTAATTTTTTTGACAAAATATAAATGTTGTCTACTGAATGATTGAAGTAGACGTAAAAAAAATCAGAAAATCTTAATTCAATTATCAACAAACATACATTAGGGTCTTGATATCACTGTTGTTTGTATTTACTTAGAAAATAAGTATTATGAAAATAAAAACGCCAGACAGTAAACTACAAATGGAAGAACATTCCTAACTACTTTACTTCAGTTATCGTAAACTTACCGCTGAGTTTATGGAAGGAACGAACCACTGGATTGCTGTTTACTTCACACACATATATGCCTGCATCGGCCGCCTTTGTCTCCTTGATAACGAGCACCCACACGTCACCTCCTGCACATTATAATAGAATCAGAAAAAAATATTAGTAAATAACCCCAAAAGCAACTTAACAGAGAACATTTCTATGCTTAGGTAAATATAAGGTTCATATTTGCATATTTTAAATTTTTTATTCAGCAGAAATCTTTAAAAGAAACTTTTGTGTAAAACGTTAACGATAACTATTTGTATTAGTAAAATATATTATTATTTTTATTGATTTGTATCATTTAAAAAAAATTCTAAGCTTTGCAAATGGTTTGCAGGCTCTATTTATTTAAAAAATGAATTTAGTGTGTTTTGTTCAGTTGTACAAGAAAAATGAACATTAAAAACATTTTTATAACACTGGTTCAGTATTGCTAGAATTACCTATCAAAATTGACAACTAATTGATTGTTGACAACTCGTTGAACAATTGATAAGTCGTATAATTAATATTTTGTTCTTATTCCGCACAACCGTTTCTTAGAAAACTTTATAGCATTAATTATCATGAAAAGTATTGTAAAAAATCATTTAACAGAACTTTATTATTATTCTTTCTTTTCTTTCCCAGCGAACAATTTTAAAGTTAATGTCTCTGCTTTAGATTTTCCTTCTGCAGCGTAGACTCTCCCGCGGTGCAGGAGAGTATTGTGGGTTGCGTCGAGTCTCCTTTAAAGGGGATGCTCTCCGCAGCGGAAAACAGTTAAGGGTCAGCGGCTGCGAGAGTTAATAGCTAGATATATAAAGGCCACTGCACACACGTGCCCAATGAGGGTGTTCCTGTGAGAAAGATAGATCGGTTGGGAACTAGACGTTCTGTCGGAAACACGTGACCTTGACCCATAAATCTGTCGACATTTCCTACGGAGATCGTTGAGAACTATTGGTCTTAAAATGGAAGTTATAACTTTATCTTAGACGTCATTCTCAGAGTACACCATCGCCCAATGGAATTAAATAACGTATTCTATGACTATTTTACCGAAGGTATATTTAATACTTCTATTGTTTGTCTTTGGATTATAATTAAAATAAACCATTAACTGTATTAATGAGTACCAATAACTTACAAAAACTGGGTTCAGCAAGTAATATAATTTATTTATTAAAGATAATTCACAATTTGCTAGGATAAAGTCCAAGTATTGAGTTCATTTGATGTTTTCTGTGGAACATTAACGTGAACTACAGATAGAATATCGCCCAAATCAACGTACATAGTTCCAAATATTCCGTAATAGGACTGTCATAATGACACTCTTAAACAACTACATAATTTGTTATATCAATATAAATGAAAATATGATTTTAATAATAAAATATTAAGCACGAAATTAAGGATAAACTGTATGCAATATAAAATAGCCAGTTTAAAAATTAATTTCTGTTAAATTCATATTTTAGTCACAAAAAATATTTAAATTTATTTTGCAAACCGTACATCTTCATAATTACAAAGATACAGTTCTCATATTTCATGTTCATATTAGATATATTGCTATAAATAATGAATTATTAACTTTGATTGTGATGACGTTACCTGAATTGATTTTTTCTTCTGGAGGTACTGCACAAGTAGAATGGCAGGTAGCATGAAGTAAAAATAAAACATATACATTTTGTTAATTATATTCATTAATTAAATTTTTATTAACCAGATTAATATTTTAAAAAAATTAAGCATGATCTTACCATTTATTCCTTTTTCGTAATACATTTTATGTTATTTGACAAACTATTTGCTGAATTAAACCCACATTAACATCGAAAGCCAAGTGATAATTATTAGTTTTGAAAAAAGGAATAAATGAAAGTTAAATACCTAAATTTCATAAAATGAACATTGTCATCTGATACCGTTTAATTTTAGATAAATGTAATTATTTCTCTGATTAATTTTCATCATTATTAATGAAGTTACTAAATATTACTTTGATGATAGTTATTACCTTGGCACAAAGTGTAAGCGATATAAATCAGTCCCTCACTGCTAAACCAAAATTAAAAATACTCTTGGCCTTGATGCGGAATTTGAATTATAGGATTTTTCATCAGTGAAACACTGTGTTTACGTTCGTTCCATATTAACGTGACTCGAGGGACTGAAATATTATTTTCAATTCACTGCTATTTATTTACGACCTCTGAATTGAAGTGGAAACCAAAACACGAGCTTATCAAGAGTTTTTGCAGCAACTAGCTTTGGAAATTAATAATATAATAAAAGATATTAATACCAGAGGGAACGTATTAATATGGTGACTGTATTGATTGTACACTATCATATATATCGTTAAGGTGTAAACATCAACGAAATGCAAATGTACTAAACGTTCTGAGCCACAAATAAGTTTGGTAGTTTGTATGGCTGTAATGAAATACAATTAACAAAGATTATAATATGTTATTCCAGTATATTTACTTGTGAATTGAGTGTAATTAACATAATTTTATTATTTATAAATTAATTTAAATTTTCAACTTGGTTTTCAATTCTTCGCAATTTTATATTCCGAAGTACGTGGAATATTGCTTATATATTCAATCCATATCTATTGTTTCTTAAGTACTAAAATGAGTAAAACAATTATAATTTTCTGTACCCATAGTCTACCGTTTCCTGTGTAATAAGAGTTGGAGCAATTCTAAATGCCTCAATCCAAAGTCTACCATTTATTGTGTGCTAAAGAATGTGGAATAATTACATTTCCTTTAATTTATTGAGCGAGGGAATGTTGAAGTGTATGATACACTTCCTGTTCCATGGTCAAGTATTCGACCTTTTCGTTTGTACAAAAGTCTGTGAAATTTTTCTTCTACCTTCAATAAACTGTACCATAACGTTCACATAACATCCCTACCGTTCATTATGTCTTGAAATGTGTGGCGCATTTCTAGTTTTTTTCTACCCCTCATTCCGCACCCAATCGATGCTTACGTAGTAAAATGTAAAATTAAAATACTAATTTTCACCCCAGTCTGTGGTGATGTATGTCCTCAAAGGTTTGGAAAAATTCCCTTTCCATAAACACTGTCAAACACAATAAACATAGTCCACCTTTTCCAAGTCATAATTTTAAATAATAATGTATAAAAATGGGTAATTTCGTTTCGTCACACCATAAAATGAATTTATATACTAAACGACATTGTTCTAAAGTGAAAAGAAAAATAATGACATTTCATTAAAATCCACCCCTCTGTTATGACTTGTGTTTTATGTGTACCGCCCAATCCGCAGCCATAGTCTCCTGTGTATCTTACTCACCCGCGTCGAAATGGCGGTCCAGGGTGACGCACCCCTCTGTCGTGGTGAGCACACGAATTGAGTTGCTCTCGCATTATTAACAATTATAGATTCCCAACCTGTGACGCTGTATGTTCTAAAAATACATGACACTACTAATTCCTTTAAACAACAGTCTGTGTGGTCGACTGTTGTAAAAATTTCTAGAACCCTTGTAATGCCTTCAACGCACAGTCTGATATCTTGTTGTTCCTTCAACTCGCGTGGAAGATTTTTAACTTCTTCATCCAGGGGTCTGTGATGTTTTTAAGTCCTAAACCACGTGGATCATCTCTAATTCCTTCAACCCAAATATAGCCATAATAATGTTTTAACTGGAAAGTGTTCTTTAATAGGTAGACTGGCGCCAGCGCCCGCAATGCATCTCTCACATATGTATATTCACACGCAACTTTTTGTGAATGCGAATGATCTAAAGCTCTATTTACAGAAATATGTACTTTATTTAGTTTACACATGTCTCCCAATGCCATTGTCAATAATTCCTACTCTGCAGAAATCTTGTCTAAATACTTATGGTAAAAAAAGGTAAAAATTGCCAAAGAACACGCAAAAATCATTTAACATCTATTATCTTATTGAATAATATTAAATACAATTTCCACAAATGATTTTGGCATGTTCTAAACAAACGTAAACCTAAACAAACGATCCTAAATAAGACAAATTACACATTTTATAGATAGGCACTTGTCATAGACACGACTGAAAATAATGCCATGACACGTCCCGCCGACGACACGAGCTCAGAATGCATTGGTACCATTGCACTACGTATCTGACAGATAACGCGTAGGGCAGTGATCAAGTTCCAACATGCTCCCAGGAAATGATTCGACGAAAGAATAAAAATTGAAAGCTAGGCGTTCTCAGAAACGTATAATGAAGGAATACACGAAATACCAGACGAATAATGCATCGCAGTAATTCAGGAAAGTAAAACCGCCATCTCACAGATCTATTGCAAGCGCTTTCTGTTTAAATTACGAGTGTACCACACAGCGTAGAACCCATTCCCCTCCCCTCAGTCGTAGTCTCCCGGGAGCGTGTTACTCACCCGCGTCGTGCAGCACGTCGAAGCGGCGGTCGGCGGTGACGCGCGCCTCGCCCGCGGTGAGCACGCGCAGCGAGTGCCGCTCGCGGTCCTCCTTCTTCCACAGCACCGTGTTGTCGCCGGCGTCGCGCACCACGCACGTCACCAGCGCGTCGTCGCCCTCGTACACGTGCACCGGGTGCGTCAGCCTGTCCCGCACCGAACGGCAGCCCGCCTGCCGCACACACAACCACGCACTCGTTAGTACTCGTTAATATAATGCATGGAATAAAGGTGTTAAATATGTACATAAAATATTTAACATTTTACCAGGCATATATTATTCTATTAGCATATCCCTGTACACAGTATTTGAGTAAACCTCCAGGTGCGTCAGGCTGTCGCGCACCGACGTTAGCCCGCCTGCCGCACAACACGCACTCGTTAGTACTCGATTATAATAATAACAATAATAATATATTACATGGAATAAAGACGTTAAAATATGTACAAAAATACTTAACATTTTATTTCATTATTAGCATATCCTGTACAGTATTTAAGTAAACCTTCAGGCGCGTCAGGCTTGTCGCGCACGACGCAGGCCGCCCTGTCCGCTTTTCACACACACCACCACACACACACACACACACACACCACAGAAAAATACTCGATGATCATAAAAATAATAATAATGCATGGAGTAAAAGATGTTAAAATATGTACAAAAATATTTAACATTTACAGAATATTATTATCTAATTAGCATATCCTACAACAGTATTTGAGTAAACTCCAGGGTGCGTCAGGCTGTCGCGCACCGACGTTAGCCCGCCTGCCGCACACACACGCACTCGTTAGTACATCGATCTATAATAATAATAACAATAAAAATATATACATGAAAAAGACGTTAAATATCGTACAAAAATACTTAACATTTTATTATCTTATTAGATATCCTGTACATATTTAAAGTAAACTACAGGCGGTCAGGCTGTCGCGCACCGACGCAGCCGCCTGCCGCTTTCACACTAACACACACACACACACACACATACTCAGTACTCGATGATATATAAAAATAATAATAATGCATGAGAGTAAAGATGTTAAATAATATGTACAAAAATATTTAACATTTTACCAGCATATCGATTATCTAATTAGCATATCCCTACACAGTATTTGAGTAAACCTCCAGGTGCGTCAGGCTGTCGTGCACCGATGGCAGCCCGCCTGCCGCGCGCGCGCACACACACACACACACACACACACTCGTTAGCACTCAATAATAGTTCAGGGTATAAAGAAGTTTAATATGTTCAAAACTATTTAAAATTTTACCTGCATATTATTATCTTATTAGTATATCCCTACACAGTATTTGAGTAAAACTCTGGGTGCGTCAGGCTGTCGCGCACCGATGGCAGCCCGCCTGCCGCGCGCGCGCGCACGGACACACACACACACACACACACACACACACACACACACACACACGCACATATTCTTTAGCACTCAAAAATAGTGCATGCAATTAAGAAGTTCAAATATATACAAAATATTTAACATTTTACCACCATATTATCTTTTTAGCATATCCCTATACAGTATTTGAGTAAAACTCCGAGTATGCGATTGTGCGGATGTGTACGGTTCCGTCACTCGCGGCTACGCCCTTTCCCGTGCACTAATCGAGAAGTTTGTATGAAGTGTCGCCTTCAAAAGAAAATTGTTTCTATTTCACGCCAGTGAAGATGTGTTTGGAATGTTAGCATCAGTGCTTTCATCAGAAGAGAGGTCATCGTTCACGAAAAGTTGCGCGAGTAAAAGTAACGATTGAAATACGTTAAGATGCAAGTGGTAGAAACAAGCAGACATCGTTAGAAGAGGAAGGAAACTAATTTGTATGTTTATCCTCTATCTCTTCCAGTTTATTTATTTATTGTCTTGCTATTTATTACATCTTAAATTTAATCCGTGGCATCACACATGTAGAATTTGGAGTTCGAGACGGAGATTAAGTGGAGTGCGTCATACACGATACGCCAGATATCCTCCCAGCTGACTTTCAAGTTGGCGTTAGAATTCCATCTAATAATCAAAAGTAAAGTAGGACGGACTCTTACGCGTTTAATCAAAGAAGTTATACTTTCAACTGATATCAAGTTTGGACCAATAAATGTAACCAAGTAAGAGAATCAATCATGCTTTGTGAATATACCTATTAACTGAACTGTATTGTGAAATTGGGAAGCATTCAAACAGAGTTATTATTGTGAATGAGTATGTAAATAGGAGAATGTGGAGAATGGAGTAATGCTATAGAAGGCACAACAAATATTTCATTCAAGTTTATAATTATATCTTTGTATTTAAGGGTAAGATTTCATTGGAATATAAAATTATGTCTGTGGATGGTGGATAATATTGTAACTGGAATTTGAGATAAGAAGTGAAAGTGAATTATTTGACAAAATAACTCAATTATTTTTTGGAAAGAATTGTGATTTATTCGAGAAAAGGATAAGTACTATCATTGTACATTTAATAAGAAATTAGAATAGTACAAAAAACTGCGATTCTTTTATTATTTCGTTATTTATTATAAGGTCACACAGATTTAGGTAACTTGATTCCAAATGTACTTTAGGGAATGCTGTATATTCTTTTAATGTTTATGGCGGAGGGGTCTTTCTGAATATGTACTTTTGAAATTTTAATTTCGAGATTATATAAAATGTTTGTGAAGTATTTTGTGAGTATTTTGTTGTAAAGCCAGACTGCAGAGAGCTCACGTCCCGATATGAAAAAGTATATATGACCGGGCCCTTGCATTTATTGTTTACGCTGAGCTAACCGCCGGGAGGGCGTAATATAATGTTTATATAATTTTCCATCATAGGCAGTTATGATAGATCTATGAATTATACACATCGCCTTCGATTTCACTAGCTTACAAAATATGTGATTTTGCGATACGAATATGTAATATTGTTTTTTTTTGTTTCTTTTTACTATTCAATACTTTTATCAATTTCATGTGTTGGTGTTTTGCTTAACGTATTGTAGCTGTCATTTTGACCTGTAACTTAACCATCTGTCGGATGTGTCATGTATACTAAACCTAGGAATCCTACATCCCCATATAAATTCCCTCTCTTGAATGAATATTTTCAAAAAAATTTCGCGAGATGGTAAAAAAACTAATATCGAAAATACAACGTTTTAATGAAAATAAACAAAATTACAAGAAAGAAGAATGAAATGTGAACCTCATATTAAAAAAATATTTTGCATAGTAATTTAATTGCTCCACTTTCAAAGAGAACGCAATAAACTGATTTATAAGTTCAAATTTCCATAAGACTATGCATTTATGATTCGTGATTATAACAAAAAAATTGAAAGGAAACTCTCTGGCAGTTATTCCCTGAAAATTGTCTTTTTAAACGGCTCTCCCTGGAGGTAATGGCTGCAGCTGTGATGAAAATTCGGCCATAAGCTGCGCAAACTGCCTGCTCTTCCAAGCAATTTGGCTTCGGTGGATGGGATCATACATTTTAAATCCACGTACGGTAGGCGTTTTTTAAAAACGTATTGAAAAAACGTTTAATAAGTTAAGTTTTAAACGTACAATTCAAACGAATATTACATAAAAACCGAACTTTTGTAACCTCATGTTTTTGTTTTCGCACTTCTTTCATTTGAAATGTGTCCGGGAATATTCAGTCTTTCCGATAACTAAGTTAAAATAAAGGCTTATGTAGTCCTCAAAATTTGCATACAAAAGTGGAAAAATCGAACACACGAGGAAAATATAAAAAACTCGGATCAGAATATTTTCGTTGAAGTAAATGCAGAAAATACAAGGTGTACAACTTTGCTTCCGCCGTTTTTCAATAGTTGGCTACAGTGGTAAGTAACGGGTTGCGATAAACAAATCGCAGACGTCAGGCAGTTAGCTGTGAGCTTCGGCAACATAACCCCATTCAAACAGTAGTGGATTTGTGTGTGCAACGTAACGTTGTTCGCGATTGAAAATGTCAGTGTACGAGCCGAATTCTGTGTATCTGCTTATACATAGGAGCCGTGAAGTGCCACGGTGGCGTAGAGTCGAGTGGCAATAGAGAGGTCAATTTAATAGGGAGTCAGGAAGCGTTAGTCCAGGCGTAACGCAGCGCATGTCAGAAGTAGTTATTGAGTCGTGGCGCACGAGGCGTGACGAGTGCGTGGCGAGCGTGCTAGTGGGTTGTGTGTCATGACGAGGCGTGGAGAGGTGTGGCAAGGTCTGACGAGGCGTGGTGAAGCATTGGTGAAGACGTGGTGAAGCGTGCGAGGTCATGCGAGGCGTGGCGAGGATCGTGGCCGAGTTGTGGCGGAGGCGTGAACGTGGAATGTGGAATTGTGGCGGAAGGCGGCGAGCAAGTGTGGAAGCGGGGCGGAGCGTGGCGGAGCGTGGCGTGGCATGGATGGGACGGCGCGGCCTAACGTCGGCGGAGCATGAGCGAGGCGTGGGGTGGCATGAAGCAGTGAACGGGCCATTGGCCATAGTGCGGGGGATGCCGGTGGAAATGCGGGGCGGTGACGGAAGACGGGGTGCGTGGCGCGAGCGAGGCGAGAGAAGGGCGGGAGAGGAAAGGTCCGAATTCGAGCGGGCTAAGCGAAAGCGGATAGGCAGAGGGATTCGCAAGGGCGCCGTCCGCCGCTTCGAGGCATCGACGCCGAACGACCGGGGAACCGGCCCCTTAAAAATTCCGCGTCCTCGCATAATTCAGCAAGGAGCGCATTGACCGAAGGCAGGGCGAGCGCTTCCCGCCGCCCAACGAGACTGCTTATTCGGCCGGCCGCTGGCGCGACCACAACTGCTCGCCACTCGA
>BOPP01000007.1:799156-820086 GCA_017312745.1 Gryllus bimaculatus | reverse complement strand
TGGGGGAGGCCGAAGGAAAAGAGCGACCGCCGTGCCGGCCGGGTGATGCCGGGTGAGTGCTCCTGCAGGCAGTATATCTCGCTTCAGAACGTCCCGCGGCCTCGTTTGCTCCCACTGCCACACTGGGCTGAACGCGGCACAAACGCGTGGAATAGCAAATGTGTATACATCAACAAATTTGGTTCATGTAGTTTCAATTAATGCTTTTTTTCTGGAACTTCTCAAACATTAGTTATTGCTTTCTTTTGATTATGGTTAAACGTGCTAAAGGCTCGTTTAACCGTAATAAAAAAAATAAGCATAAACAAGAGAAAGAAATTACTGAAGATTGCGCAGATTAGCTACAACTTTACAGGGAGCAAAAATTACAAACCCTATACTGCAAATAGAACGGTTTAAAACACATCGATATAATTCGAAATTTATTGCTATACAAAACATTGTTTTTTGGTTAGTTTAGAGCTGTTAGTATGAGTATAAAGCATATTCAAAATTATCCTTTGGATCTCTGAATGTCAGTTGTTCCACGGTGTGATAAGTCAGGTGCGCTATGCTGTTTTGGGGAAGTGGTGAGTTCATTCGCGCCAGCCAAGAAAAAAGCCAACGGTGTTAAACGTTTTGAACAGAGACCGCGAGTTTGGCTCTACGTAGGGGAATCCTTCCTTGAAGTAATGACCCACAACAAAAGTGCCGATCTTAGGGTCGACTGTGCGGAACTCATAGTCGCATACTCCGTTCGCATTAATCGTGCGCGGTGTGTTGACAATATCACACGTTCTACCCTACGCATAGATTATCGTGCGGCAACACAATTTCAACACGTTCACGTAAAAAGCACAGTCGTAAATCGTAAACCGTGTACGTAATCGCAGACGTCTATCGCAATGCAATGTCATAAGTCTCTCCAAGTTTGTATTGTCAATATAAACTTTTTCCATAATTTCGGAATGATGGCTATGTACAACTTCCTTTTGAGAGAAATGGCATCATGAACGATAATTTTAAAAAATCTCACGGATCAGAAGGCAACTTTGAAGCATTTTCTCGACTTCCTGGGTCTACTAAAACTGTGTGGAACTTATATTGTTGCGCCCACGGGTTCACCTATGCGTGACCCGCCGGGACAAGCCGTTCTTGTGGGGCAGTACTTTCGACATAAAAACTTTTTGACTCAGTTTCCTTTTAAAGTTGATCATCAGTATTTCTTCTGCAGTAGTTAACAAGGAAAAAAATAATATGATGATACTGAAATCACAATGTGCAGATAACATACTACATTACTTTAAAACTGTAACACGTTGCGCAGATAAAATTACTTAGAAACATTGTTATTTTTATGACAGTTTTTCCAAACTATAGGGGATTCAAGAGATATCAGTAATTAGTGTTTGGTAGGCAAAATCTTCCGATGTGTCGACCTGAGATGATTACTGGGGGTTGTGTTGAAGTACATAATATATAGAAACAACACATGCACAATAACGGAGGTTCAGAAACATATATTAAAATAAATGCTTAACATCGGACGATTCTAATAAATGACTCTAAACGTGTGTTGTAGGACCCCAATTTGTGGGCGTACGTACGTCATTTTCAAATACTGTAATGAAATTTATGTGAAAGAGTGCGATGTCAAAGCCGTCATGCGGGTGGTTCTCAAGAAATCGAGGGTCCATCGCCAGGGAGAGGTTGCTCAGGGCATCAACTGTGATGTAGTGCCTTTGTCCGGGAGGTCCTAGGATTACAACCCGAACGGTAGTAGAGCTTTCGACTCTAGATGGATAGCTGGATCGAATTCAGCCGTTGTCTGGACGAGAATTCAAGCGGCCGACTGCTCTGATCGGAAGTTTTCCGTGGTTTCTCCGACCACTTCCAGGTGAATGGGCCACGGGCATTGAATGGACCCTAACAAACAGGTCACGAACCCTGCGTGCTCCTTCCTTCCTCTTCCTTGCGCCTATTTCAACCCTTACACATACTTATACTAAGATGCGTACACTACGCATATGCGGAAGACTGCTCGCAGCTTAGGGCGGCTTCCCACGGCGCGGCGCGGCGCGCTTCCTTCAAGAGCAGAGCTCTTCGACGCAGCAGCCGCCGGGAGCACGCCGCACCGTCCGCCCGCCGTGGGAAGGGGGTGGGGTCTGGAGGGTAGGTTTCGCCGACCCTCGGCGACGACGAAAAAAGGGACCGGAGCAGGTTAGAAGCAGCGACCCGGCGGCACAGTAGGAAAGGCTCCATTTAAAGCTATTGTTCTGCTAGAGGTGGCGCGTTGCGCCTCTCCGCTTCACGTGGCTGGCCGTTCGGCGTCGGCTGCCCGCAAGCGGTCACCGCTGCACGGGGAAGGCCTCCATTCAAACCAATCTCTGCTACGCGCCGCGTGCGCGCGCCCGCGTGCGCCGCCGCCGTGGGAAGGGGCCCTTAGAGTAGCTTATACGAGTAGGGGCGGTGCCCTCCTGGTGGGAGATACGTGGTTGGAGAAAACCAAGCTAGACGACAGTAGGTCGACGTCGGAACCATCCAGCGAGAGAGGATCATCGCCGCCTCCCTAGCAAAAACGGCATGCACTACACTTTCGGGACTAATGACTAACAGTTGACACTTTCGTAATATCAATCAATCAATAAACCCGGGAGCCCGAAGAACGGCGTTCGCATAATTCTTGAGTAGACATCCTGTAATTGCTAGACCGCTGTGGAAGCTTCATAAGTCATACTGTCTAGTATCGTTAGTGTGTTTATTTTCCATACAAGATAAATAGCTGGGCCGAAGTGTACTACAGTCTCAAAGATGCCGACATTCACTTTTTGAAGATCTGGTTTAACGTTTACTATATTGCTCCGATTGCATAACTGTTGTCTACATCGATAAAACTACGATACTCTCCAAAACATTTTGAAAAAAGGATTTAAAGTGATAATGAGGAGGACTGGTTGTAAGAGAACGTCGGAGTTTCCATCAAACGATTACGTTCGAATTTTTTTGTAAACATCCGAGAAGCATTGAAAGACGAATATATAGGTTCAGAATGATTCTAACTAAAAAAGCGTTAAAAATGGAATTGTGAACTAAACAAAGATATTGGAAAAATACTATGCTGGGGTCCGTAGTTGATTGCCCACTCACTGGCATCTCTATTAAGTGGCAGCATAATCATGTTCAAAGATAATAGTAATTTATGGTACAAGAGGGTAAAACTATATTTTTTGCGAGTGTGTTATTCTTAGGCGACGATACGAGCTGAGGAGACCAATTATCACGAGCGAATAAATTTGATTACTCTCGAACTTTATACATTATTTTATCCATTACTAGATGTTTCAAATTTGTCCACATATTTATGTGTCATAATGACTAAAGCTTCAGTCATCATTTCATGGTTTGCTCTTTTATTGTCAAGGATGCATAAATAAAACTTATTATTCGAAGTAATGAAGTAAAATTTCTAACAGTGAAAGTATGTTTTAAATTTACAAGATAATAAAAGTATTGTTTATGTTTACAGGGACAACGAAATACGAAGAAATACTCGTAAATGTAACGTTTTATTCATAAAATACTCGATTACGAAATAATCGTAAATGATGGTTTAGACGACTGGAATGGATAAAAACGTTTAAGCGCTAGGGTGTAGGGTTGTCAAATGCTTCATGTAAAAAACATCTGCTGTAAATCCGCTCAATTCCACCCAATTAGAATAATTCAACCTTCCAAACGGAAAACGTCACTTTGAATTGAAATAATATGAATTTGAAGTATTTTAAGGTAGTGAACCAATGAACTGCTTGATTAGTTTAATTATTTTGTTTGTGAACATTGTAATTAATAATTTATGTAAAAATTTATACTTTTTGAAACATTAATTTATACATTAATATTTAAAAATTAGTTATGACTATTTCATACAGAGCTAGGTCAGAAAGGTTAGAATCAATCAGTATTGACCTACTTTTAAAATAATCTTGTCGTTCCTTTTTTAATTGTAAAATTAAATTATTTAATTTTAAATACTTTTCACACTTTCTCATTTTTACTCTCCTTACACCTCTTAAATATCCGCACTTAAAACGATTACCACAGAAATGCTTACATTTGCATGCTAACTTCATGTGGTTTAAGGGAAAATGCTGGAAGTGAACCCTACTTCCACATGGTGACTAATTTTTAATGGAGTGTTTCAAAATTAACTGCAAGTTTGGCAGTGTGTTATTATATTACACTCACGACGAACACGATATGGCTTTTTCTAAACACACCTAATACTAGAGGCCTAAAAACTAATATTACTCACTTCTCAAAGTAAATTTGAACAAATTAACAAATGATTGATGAAAAATCATGTATAAAGAAAAAAAACCTAAAACATCGAAATCGCTGTCAACGTCGTAGTTTTTTTTTTTAAATTTCGTTGTAATCTGAAAACCTGCCCAAAACCGCACATGTTTTATGCTTATCGGCCTATTGGGCGGTATTCCGCGGAGTCAATTTTTTTTCCTGCGAGAAAGAGCTGCTTTCCAGCCCCAAAAGCGGGATTGCGCCCAACCTGGCAACCCTGCTTGTGTCCGCGTTGGGTGCCTATGCAGCCCACTGTGCTGACAAGTGCCCGGCGGAGGGATGAGTTGCCAATTCACGCGCCTGGAAACGCGCTCGAGATGCGAGAGCAGAAGCACCCGTATTTACAACTCAAAGATTCAACTTTGGTCCGGAATTTAAGAGGGACTGCAGCGACAACGTAAACCTCTCCCCTGCCTCAGACGTCAGAGCAGGAATTAGGGAGTTTTAAAAAACCGTGCGCCTGGAAGGGTTGTATGATTTCTCAGTAGGTAGGCTCTTATGTGCATGCTCACTGTTGGAGACAGTGAGAACGTATTTAGTGTTTTCAAGTGCTTATTAAGGCTCAAGCGACTCAAAATGTTCGTCGTTGACGTCCGTCAATTTGACGTCCGTCTGTTGGCAGGTCAAAGAGCACGATTACCCCCGCGCAACCGACATCTAACCTGTAGTCTTGAACTAGCAAACATTGATGTTGAGTTAACGATTGTGTGTTACATTGGAATGAAAATAACAAAAAACAAGAGAAGGAGATGGTGAGTTTATTCTATTAATACCATGAAGCTTTCGAAGGGAATATTTTGCACCCTCAGATTTTATGCAACGACAGTGAGATTTTTTTAATTGTTTCCGAATGTCACATCTGTCTTTTAGAGAAATGCTCTCGAAATCACATGATCATATTAAACGGAAAAATACTAATGTGAGGTAAGCTATATCATCTCGTTAAATGCTTACATGTGCACTTCATTAATTAATATTTAAATGTGAAAACTATTCACTTTTGAATGGAGAAATACCACTCATTTTAAGTTGTTTAACGAAAGCAAAACATACGTCGCAAGTACTCCGTGTTTTATGAAAGTTATGGATGTCTAAGAAGCTACAACGTCCGTCAGGAACAACGCATTCATTCCATTGGCTACTGCTCGACGGACGTTGTTGGCGACGCACGTCACTGTAGCGCGCTAGAATCCATCGGCGCGTGTGCGTCCCTACTGCGCTATGACGAACGCATTTAAACGTCCGTCATTTGACGCTCGTGTATCGCTAGATTAACACCGGAAGGGAAATACATATTATATCCTATGAGATGGTGATGCTTTCACTCCACTGGATGTATTGTGTGTTACATTGGAATGAAACTAATAAAATACAAGAGGCCATCAAGCGCCGACCTAAACGTCATCTGTCAGGTTATCTCTCCAGGTGTTTCCCAGAGAGGCACCGCTCCAGCCAGCACCAAACTCTAAGCTTCCATCTGGTCATCCGACAAGTCATGTAGGGTAGTGCACGAAATTGTAAATGTATGTCAGGAAGAGGATAAATATGTTCTTGGGCAAGGAAGAGGAAAGAAAGATAGCGTGCGGTCCTTACTCCATTTGTTACAGTCCTTCTCCCACATTTGCCTGGAAGTGATCGGCGAATCGCCAGAAAACTACCAATCACAGTAACCTGCTGCCAGAATTATTCTCCAGACAGCGATGGGATTTGGTCTGGCTTTGTAGCTAGCGTTGAAAAACCACCACAGTCGGCACTCGAACTCTGGACACATGCAGCGAATATGTTCGCACTGACTTACCGCATCCAAACTCTGGGCTTCCCCGGCCAAGGGCGTATACAGCGAATGTGTTTGCACTGAGTTACTGCATCCGGTAGTAGAAATGCGTTTGAAGAGAAGACGTACGACGCATTAAGGACGTGTCGTTTACATCCGAGGTTGTTATTCCACCATTAATGTTATGTTAGGTTACACGGTTTAAGCGCAGTCGAAATAGTTATTTTAAACGAGAATTTTATCAGATTATAATATAAATTTTGTACAATAATTTTGTCGAACTCTTTGGAAATGGTGATTGGATGGGGAAAAGTTATATTCGTCTTTTCTCTTGTAAAGAATGTTGAAGTTAGGTAATACGACACGATTTAACATCAATGGCTGTATAGCTAACAATGTCTGCGTGATATTTACACAGTTTATAATATAAATTAATACTATAATTATCTAAACGTTTGCATTAACTGGATTTTGCAGTTTGCAGTAATTGCAGTTTTGACAATGTGGTCTCAGGAGCACAGTTACGTGATGTGTATAACACTATATAGAATTTAATGAAGGAAACATTAGGTCATTTTTTTTTTGAATTTTATACTAATAATAGTTTGAAAGAGAGAACACTGTTAAGGAAACTAAGGTTGAATATTTGTCCATAATTGACACAACACTAAATAGCATCTTTACCCACTTACCTGTATTGTTTTCTTCCGAAAGACTGCACGAACTAAATGGGATATGGGCTGTCGTTTTGGGGCCAGAATTAATGTTTTCGACTGTACTGCAGCGATAACGGGAGGTTTCCCCCTCCGAAGAAGGGTGAAATTGCACGGAAAGAACGGGTTGGCTGAGAACTTCCATCTGCGATGATGGAAGACAACTGCTTTTTCTTCTTTCCCCCTCTTTCCGCCTTATATTACACGCACAATTACGATCCGAACTCGGGGGTTGTCCACGTTCTTCGACGCTGCACATGGCGACGCTTACACTCGTAAGTAGACTGCGGACATATTAGTTTCAGACACGCATAATTTAGGCGCTTAAAGAGACATTCAGGATGCTTTATTTTGCGAAAAATGTGTCCAAGTTGGGTACCTCTATATCTTTGGTACTTTCTCCTAACTTTATTAGCGACATCACACAAATATGACTAATTTATCAATATTCTAATCCCACTTTAATTATATTTTATAAATTGTGTGTACTAAACATAAATATGTATACCTCTCTACTTCAATGCTGTAAGCCTTTTATGAATACCCGTCGAACACAGCTACTACACAGGCCTGGCGATTCAAAATTGGAGTTGAACTCTGAAAACTGGGTTTAAATTTGTATTTTCAAAGGAGAGTTATTGTATAAGAAAAAAGGACGCTATGACTTATATGCCTTTACTTTTACACGAAAATTGAGATGAAAATATACCCAAAGCTAGTAAAACCAGTGTCAACGGACTTGAATACCACATAGTAAATATTTAGTCTTTATTATTTAAGACGGCACACAATAATTATTTAGCTGACGAAACATTAATTTTATGAACAAATCCAAAAAAATCTTTCCGACCACTTACGTTCACTGCATTAATAGAGACTTTTCGGTAATTCGTGTTTATTCCCATCATCGGGGTTCAAATTTTGTATAAAAAGAATTACAAACCCTTGAAAAAGTGTTGCGTCGGAGTAAAACGTAAGATTTATATTCATATATTTTGAAAGGTCGACAGGATTTTGTTTTGTCTGAGTTACGAACGTACAATTAAAGGACGATCAGACCAATCTAACTTCAATCACAGCAGACGTAACAATGCATTATCGTTTGAACTTGATATAATGCGGTTCTTTGGGATTTATCTTCTCCTAGAAGTTCTACTTTGTAATACCTAAGTTTATACAAATACGTGTTCGCATGCCGTAATAAATGAATAACGTGAATTAAAAAAAACAAGAACTTGAAACACCATTTTCTTTTATAGAAACATATTCTTTTGTAGAAACATTTTTTTTATAGATGTCCAAGATCTAACTAAAAGTTTTAAGTATCATATTCATTTATTCAGTAATGAAATAATATCAGGTAACTATCGATGAATATGGATAGATCTTTATTGTTATTCAAATCATGGTGGCGACTCTTTCCACTCGTTATAGTGTCAGACGTATAGTGTTACGTTATAGTGTGAGTCAACAGCAGTTCAATGTTGGCAACACTGTTTGAAGTATAGTTTCATTTAACATGCGGGTGCTGACGTACTCCAATGTAGTACGTATTTCCGCTTGAGTTTTCAACGCTCTAGAGCAAACAACATACTGGATGGGTCATAAACCTGTGTAAATATTCAAATCAGGTTCATCTCTTTGGAGTTTAAAAGGACGCATTCTAATGGAGTAACTACGCAATTTCAGGGCTCTTCAACAGCGGGTTTTCCCCTTGAGAACGTTCTTATCATTACCATGACAATACACACTATGTACGAAAGAAATAAAAATAAGTACTATGCCGCTAACTGATGCTAGGCGGGGTCATTACGATAACATACGCAACACACGTGCAGCGCTTGTTAAAAAATAATTTGTTGATTTGAGTAATCTTGTGGAAATGAAAGTTGCAGCAGACTGAAGAAATTCAATTCATTCTTATAAAATGAAACATAACAGTTTTTAAACACATAGATGTATTTGCATTTGTAAAGAAACAGTTAACCCTGTTATTTTGTGCATAAATCTGTATACTTACATTTGGAAAGCCACAACTACGGCATATTTTCCAATTAAATCTTTCACTCTTTCCCAATAATAATATTAATTTATTGCTCTTATAGAACTTAAAATGTTTTTTGTGAAATTTTCACTTTGAGATGTGTTAATTTTTGTTTAAAAAGACAAAAATTACTTATTAAAATTTCGATTCAGAGTTTGTCAATAATTTCAGAAATAAATGTAACAACATTACGCAAAAGTGATCTCTTCATTAAACTGCAACTTAAAATGATGTTAATTTCAATTTTGGAAGGACCGTTTTATTTCATGAACACATAGTAGTATTACACTAACCAAAAGTTACGTGGCTCGAAAGTTATAGGAGTCGCGTGAATAAATCTGCTTATACTATTTACTGCATTCTATAAATAAAAAATATACTGGAGGTAATAATGCAATAACTACTTATTTTTTCAAATAAATAATAAAGGTGTAAATTCATTATTACCTAAAGTTTCATTCTTATTTGTAGGAATTGGATAAATATAAATAGATTTAAGAACACGAATTTTTTGAGCAGTGTTTTATAGTGAAAATTTATTCTACAAAGTTAATTTTATACATGCATTAGAACATTCTTTGAATTGTAAAGATTATCATGACTCTAAGTGAAGCTATGTTTCATGAACTGGAGTCGTTTAGTGACAATAGTTCTCGAAACTATGAATGCGGTCCCCATTCCAATCCAGGAAGTTTGAATCTGGGATGGCCTGAAACTTACACTGCTCAATTACTTCGCATAATTGGAGAAGACTGCGAAGTTTGATAATAAATGAAGCGTGAAAGTGGATTTCGTGCATTCCATACTCACTTCATCGCTTTGCGACCCCTCGGAACATTCTGGATTATGGAGTTCCACAAGGACATCCTCACGACTTCCTTCATCTCTCCAAGAGTTCAATTTACAAAATATAAATCTAGCGATTCACCAATTGATGTAATTAGAAAACAATTGAGCAATGTCTCATCATCGAGTAAGAAGGCAAGAACAAGATCATTGTTCAAGTTTGAAAAATCGTCTATTTCAGAAAAGCGAAGCATAATTCCTGTGATGTTCTTAGCAAGACAAAAGACGACTTTATTGTTTTGTTAATTAATCATTATTTGTCTTAACCAAATAACTTTTATGTTGTTAACTTACTTGTTTCCAGTAGGTTAAATTAATAATTATTTAACTCAGCTTCTTGAAGAAGATAAAATGGTTAATTTTATCCAATCTAATAAACGATTCTTCCAAAGTCAATTTACAGCCCTGTTCAAATTATTTCACTAAGAACATTTTAATTTACTTTTTTTATTTGCGAATACAAAAAAGGGTGACACAACATACAAGTTTTTTAGTATTTGGTATGCATTCCTTTGTTCTTGATGAGAATTATAAGCCGGTTAGACAAACTTTTCACAAGTGGTTTACACGCATCTTGATTTCTTCATTATAATACGAAATTTGGACGAGTTGTTATAAAACACCTGTAAGTGAACCAAAAGTACGAGTTTTAAATAATATTCAGTGCTAATTTTTAGATCTGTAATTCACAACTTTCATAACATACTAAAACCAGTGTTTACACGAAAAGAGTTCAATTTAACTGAACAGCTGTTACGTAGGCAGAAACTTCACAATAAACAAACTTTCAGGCCGCTAATGCCAATTTTCAACTTCATACCTTTCCTTGTCTTGCTTGTTACAAGTTAAAGAGGCCGTCTGGTACAAGTAATACATGCATTAAACAAGTGAAACACAAATTGTAAGAAATTGGTGGAAAAACTCGAAACAATGTTCGTGTATAATAATTTGGATACGACTGTAATATTATTGAACGTACGGGAATACAGTTAAAAAGTATGTCCAAATGTTAAAAGGTGGAATTGTATATGAAACAAGTAAATAAATTATATTACATGTGCCTAAAATACGAGCCAATACGTGCTTGTTAACAGTGATATATTCACATTTCCGCACTCCTGAATAATCAGCTAACTTCCACGTAACTTGCATCTTCATATGTTTCAGACACTTTTAAGATAAATATCTCTTGTAAAATGTATTTCAATGCGAATACTATTTGCGTATTTTGCAAATAATCATTTTATGTTACAATTTCTTTACGCTGTGCTTATTATTTCCGTAATTGTAGTGTATGCTTTCATCTTGGGAAGTGGTGGTGATCTTTTCCCGCTGAATGGTGAGCCTACAGGTCGGCTTACGAGATTTCCCCTATCCAGGTATCTCCGACCAGTGCAATACCGCGCCTGCCGAGATAAGCACTAAACTCTAGATTAACCTCCCGACATGAGTGGTAGTTTAATGGGTCTAAGTGTGTGTAAGAAAGGGATGAGGATAGGCTTGGACAAGGAAGCGCAAGGAAAGATCACGTGCAGTCCCTGGGTAAAGTAATATACGTAGTTAGAGTAGCGCTGCAGCATTCGTCTGATATTCATAGGAGAAACCTCGAAAAACTACCGATCAGTGCTGACATCTCTCCTTCAGACAATGAATGAATTCAATCTAGCTGTGTTGCTAGTGTCGATGAGCCCGTCACTGTCGCAAATCGAACCCTATATCCTCCCGGTTAGACGCAGTGCAATGACCTCAGTTAATATCCTGAGCCACCTCATCCGGCACGTAAACTCATCAACAAAACGTTTCCAAGACAAGTAATTATCTTCATAAGAAACTGTCCGAAGTGCCGGCTTGGATAGCGTGGTTCGAATCCCGCCTCGGGCATGGATGTTTGTGTGTTTGCGTGATGTCCTTATGTGTTCTTCCTACAGTTCCCCCTACAGTAAAAGCAATCGAAGTGGTCTTTATATCACAAAAGTAGTTGAAATGCGACTATTAAAAAACTATCCGAAGTGATTTCCATCGAAATAAGAACAATCGTTATTAAATGAATTTGATTATCGTAATATTAATAGTTGTCAACGGAGTCTACTTCTATCTCACGTTTTGTGTACATTGCAGTCTACGAATAGAAAATGATAATTGTTTCATTGTGTGCACACAAGTTACGACATCTTGTCATCCCTATTGTATTTTCTAGCGCATGACGGAACGTACAGCCACCAAATCGTCGGCCTACATCTTCCCCCTCAACTCGTCAAAAGGGAACTTTCACTAAAAGTAATCTTTCAGCAATTTTAGGTACTTCTTCAACAGTAAATGAAAATATGATAGATCATGGAGTAAGAAAAAGAAAAAAAGTAAGTTGTTAAGTAGAAATGTAGCAATTATAATAACATGTAAAGAAAAATAATTTAAATTATACCATGTTTAAAATTAGTTATTAAGAAAACATTTTCCTTGCTATATGTAGCAGAGTTATTAATCATTAGGAATAATAATAATAATAATAATAATAATAATAATAATAATAATAATAATAATAATAATAATAGATTCATAATTGCAGATATAATACGAAACTAATTCCATCAATAGCACGACAACATATATTCAATGCTCACCAATTGTGAATAATCCATGTACAATACAATATCCACCTAAACTATTTTCATTTATTTTAGATGTTTAAATATTCTATTCATTTTAAATTTAAGAATTAAAAAATATTTAAACATTTTATATTATTTTAGATGTTTAATAATTTAAGATGTTACACAAACCACACAGTTGTGCCTGATATGCTGGATGTGTTAACTAAGTCATCTTAATTTATATAAAATTATACTAAAATAATAACACGTAAAGATTAATTGGAAGACATAATTTATACTATTGAGTATCTAGTGACGTGAACGGGAACACGACAGGTTCCCAAAACGTGATATTAAAGAAAATATTTCACCTGACTTTCCTAATTTGTTACCCACTGTAATGTGACTCTCTGGAAAGATAGATCCATATTTGTAAGTGTAAATTGTTATATTTTTAATGATTTTATAATACATGTAAAACAAAATTTTCTATAATTAATGCAATTACTAATTTACGATAAGGCACATAAGTAGAAGATATAGTAAGATGTAGTACATAATTTACACAGCGAGGTTGTAAAAATTGGATACGTTTGCCACGAATAACAGAACTGAATGAAATAAATTACATGCACACTGTTTCTGTTGACATTCTTGATAGAAATTTGAGCAGTATTGATTCTAATGTAACATTGCTTACTGAAACATCTCATATAATGTATTAAAATTTCTAAATCCTATACTATTATATGATTGTTGTAAAGAATTGTATAAATGGTCGCCAGTGACCTTGCAGTTCATGCGACTAGAAGAAGAGCTTATTTAATACATAATATTTCCAGTTTTAATTTAAGAAGCTCTTCAAAAAATATTTTCGTATAATTTTGCTTTTTACCCCTCAATATTTTGTATCAACGTCTCGATGCAAACACAACTTTCGGTATTCAGCTGAACTTTAAACAAAATTTCATAGTCGCTGCCAAGCATAGGGTATTATTTACAAATTATTAATTATTAATTTTATAATTTAATATTCACAATGTTTCTACCAAGAAGAGAAATCGAGAGAAGACGTGAAAACGGTTCCGGTGGCCTTTCTTTGTGGTGGTACCGTTGCTGGCTCGTCGAACCGGAAGTTGGCAAATACTCACCGGAAGCGATCGCCGCCCACGCGGCGATGACCAGCAGCTGCAGCTGCATCGCGCGCCTCCTGCAACACGTGGCAACACTGTCAGCAACAAAGTCCCAAGGTCACACTCGGAAACGAACCACGTGGCCACACTGTCAGAAACAAAGCACGCGATGAAGAAACAAATCTCATTCTGTTAAAATATCAGATGCAAAGCACTTGTGCACTCTGTTAAATGCCAAATGCAAAGCAATTGTTCATTGTGTTAAATATCAGATGCAAAGCACGTGTCCACTCTGTTAAATGCCAGATGCAAAGCAATTGTCCACCGTGTTAAATATCAAATGCAAAGCAATTGTCCACCCTGTCAAATGTCAGATGCAAAGCTCTTGCCCACCCTGTCAAATGTCAGATACAAAGCACTTGTACACAGTGTTATATGCCAGATGCAAAGCAATTGTTCACGGTGTTTAATATCAGATGCAAAGAACTTGTCCACCCTGTTAAATGTCAGATACAAAGCTCTTGTCCACACTGTTCAGTGTCAGATACAAATCACTTGTTCACACTGTCAAAAAGATAGCACATGATCACACTGTCAGCAACAAAGCACATGGTTACAGTCTCAAACACATAGCATGTGACCACACTTTCATTAACTAAGCGCATGGTCACTCTACCAGAACCAATAAGCATGACCAGACTGTCAGAAGCAAAGCACATATTCACATTGCCAAAAACAAAAAACATAGTCACACTGACATTAATAAAGCGCATGGTCAGAATCCCAGAAACAAAGTACATGACATCATAGTTAGAAACAAAGCATAAGGCAATACTAACAGAAACAAAGCGCACGAAAATTCTGGCACAAATATATTAAGGAGCAACTATGATCAATACTAGTTTTACTAAAATAGTTGAATATCAATTGGCAATAAATTAAAATATAGTTATGTTGTCAAAGTGTTGTTGACTTTGTAATACAAATAAAAATGGAAAGCATGGATTTATTTATTCTTAAAAGTCAGATGTGCGAGTACATTATCATATTCTAAATGTATAAAATGTCTATTTTTGTGCTGATTCTGTCCAAAGTATGGAAGGAGGAATACATAATGTTGGTATCTGCCTTTAATAATTGATTTCTGGTAGAAATACCGGGTATGGAAATGTGAGAAAGTTTGAGAGAAAGTTTTGTAATAATACTCATCATTGTAAGAGAGTGAAATGTGATATTTGTAAAAAATGACAACCACAATTTGAACAATGTTTTCAAAACTATTATATACCTTGTTTGCAGTTTTGAACGATGTACGTATTTTTAAATAATCTCATAGTTGAACAAACATAGGAGTTTTTGGAACATCAAACACATGTTTCTTAACATGGATTCTCAAAACACTAGTGCTAATAGGTTTAAAAAGTTAAAACTAAAATAAAGCGTTATTTTTGCGATTTTGTCTACAATTTTACTTAATGACAATAATACATTTGAAATAACCTTTTACAAATTATCACATCTTAAAATAGCGCCCAATTAGGGTGCACAGATTATGTAATAGTGCTGTAAAAAACCCAGCAAAATTCGAAGTTTTAAAATTCTAACAACCTACTCACAAGTATAAATAATTTAATCTCTAATTTGTTCACATGATAAGGGTTCTTCAATCCTATTGGTTAACATTTCAAAAATAGAATATTCACTGAAAAACGAGGTATTCAACCCGAAAGTAATGGCAGTTTGAATAGAGGGCGGAGGTCCATGCGTGCGATGTATGACTAGTCTTATCTCCGTGAACGTAAAAAATGAATTGACGCAACAGTTCGGAGCAAACAAATGCGCCCTACTCTTTCCCACTCACAAGTTCGAAGAGCAAGCCATTTATCTGGAACACCTGGGGACTTCCTCTTCGACTGCACTATTCGGCTCTATCCGTTCATCTTCAATACATCTCCTTCAGTGGCACGCCAGCGAATCCACTTTACCTGCCCTCCATCCGGAAGTGTCTCTGCCCCCGCCCCCCCGTCTTGTCTCCCCTTCCTCCCGTGACACCGCCTTCCCTCTCCGTATACCTCGAGAGATCCACTTTTACGGTCGCCCATCTGCTCGATCCGACCTCATCTTGCACGGCCCCGTCAGTTCGACAACCGCGGCCCCTTCACCCCCCTCCGTGAGCACTTCGCTTTCTTACACACACACACACATCGCTCCTACTTCGGTGCATCTCCTCTCGTGTCGAGTGGCTTTGACAACCCAGTGCAGAAGATGCGTTGAAAAGCAATAATCATTATTGCATGCAGAAAACAGTAATAATGATTGATGTGTGGGAGTAATAGGTATCGACGTAATAAGTATCGTAAGACACCGTATAAAAAAGATTGCTGAATTATCAATGAGGCTAGCAGGTCTAGTTTGATAACCAATCGATTATTGTAATAAGATGTTGCGAAACGAAAATCGTACGTTTTATCCTTTTTGTTAATATTCCTGTGTACTATGATTTTCGCTTATATTTGATCCTTCATTCAGCGAAAGTTCATCGATGTTGTTGAAAGTAGTTAATAGGAGATTATGGATATAAGAATGTTTGTGTTCTGAATCGCTCATTAAAAACAGGTGAGAGTTGTTATCAATATTTGATAGAAAAATGTTTGAACTATTTTCGGTCTATGAATATAAAGTAAGAAATTTGGAGTCAAGAAAAGCTTTGAATAAATATAAAAACATAAGATATTAAAAATCAGAAAGAATAGCTTGGTTAGGATCTCTAGAAAATATGGACTTTGCAAGAGGGATCAAGCAGATCACGATGCCTCTTAACAGATGCACAACCCTTTAACAACACGTGCTAAACTAAGACCAAAAATTAGACGAAAAAATTATCAAAAATTTTTGAGTGGCAAGAGCAGGTAGAAACGAGCCATCGGCAAAAAATCGAGGAAAAATCTTGAGCAGACTATAATACCGCGTAATGAAGATGATAGCTTTTAATGGTTGGCGATTGGTTACTAAATCTCTTGTATGGTTATAATTAATATAACAAAACGGATTTAAGTTTTAAACTTTGATTTCAGATAATCGAAGTGGATAAAATATTTTATTATTATATTTAATATTGTGTTTTACAATGTTATGTCTGTCTTACCAGCGACAACAGCTTGTTTAGTTGTGTTTCAGACAAAAGCTTTCTAGAATTAGAGTTAGTATTAAGTTTGAATCCATGAAGAATTATTGGCACCAAGTTAAATCTAGTGAAGCGCGAGCACTGTCTGGAAAAATAGGGAAGAAAAGGAAAGAGGATGAGAGGGGAGCAAAGGAAAAGGATAGGAAAGGAAAGAAGAAAAGGAAAGAAGGAAAGGAAAGAAGGAAAGAAAAGAAGGAAAGGAAAGAAGGAAAGGAAAGAAGGAAAGGAAAGAAGGAAAGGAAAGGAAAGAAGGAAAGGAAAGGAGGAAAGGAAAGGAAAGAAGGAAAGGAAAGGAAAGGAAAGGAAAAGAAAAAAGTAAGGACAGAAGGGGAAAGAAGGGAAGTAAAGGACAGAAGGGGAAAGAAGGGATGGAAAGGACAGAAGGGGAAAGTAGGGAAAGGAAGAATAGAAGGGAAAGAAGGGAAGGAAAGGTCAGAAGGAGAAAGAAGGGAAAGAAAGGACAGAAGGAGAAAGAAAAGGAGGAAAGGAAAGAAAAGGGGAGGAAAGGCGAGGAAAGGGGAGGAAAGGGAGAAAAGGAAGGTAGAGTAGGGAAATCATCTCGCGCGACCTGTGGCTTGTTTAGAGCACTTTTAAAATATATCCACTGCCGGGAGTGCGTATGTAGAAGTAATGTAATACATACAGCACCAGCGCTCATTTCAAAGTAGTGACTAGCTTTATGCTCTACAAATCGATACCCTTACATAACCGACTCGAAGACCATTTACCGTTGATCTCTTCCTGTAAGCTCTATCGTTGTCTCTCTCTTTCGCTGATTTAATTTCCCATCGGATTTTCTTAAGTCTGTCTTAGGGGTAACTTCGTTGGAATATCTGATTTCTCCTGAGGAAAATGGTGTTCGCTTCTGATAGAATACCATTTCTTTTCGAAATCCTACAATTTTCTTCTCGTTGCTTGTAGTCCGCAAAAATGATAGCGAGTCCATTGGTTTGTCTAAAACACAAATTCAGTATTGTGAAATATCGCGCTATAAACACCATATGAAACTGTTGCATACTGCTATGCCTCGTCAATTTGTACAGCTCAGAACTGTTTACACATGCTAATTTCTAAACACACCCTCTGTGTTAAAGTAATATACTACATTTCAGATGATTGTGTTATCATCGGCATCACTTCAACGTGATTGGCATTTCAATTCAATTGTTTTATTTAAAACTAAGGCAATATTGAAAGAGTGTGCGTTTTGTGCCTCCATACAATTTTACTATCTTCAGAATAATGCAATGTTTGAACTTATGAAATTAGGAGGGGGGATTATATATTATTGTAATGTTACATATACGAGAATATTTTAGCATTAATTTTCGCTTTGATTAGTTAATATTTTTTACTGGTTACACTGCATGGGACATGCCTCATTTTTCTACTTCGCAGTTTCTTCGATCGTCTTTCAAAAGCGGTTTGTCTAACAATAGACGCGTAGAACCATGCACCGAATTAAGATTTTGTACGAATATATAGAATGCACGTATCGTGAGATTGCAATTTCGATGACAAAGCAAACAACAAGTACGTAATAGTATATTATGCATTTAGTTGATAATGTTAATCTTTATTGCATAAGTGCAGGTTTCGAAAACGAGCGACCATACGAGCGAGTTTTCAAATTTGTACGAATGCATTATAGGCAAATGCATTATTGAAGGAGCATTATAAACGAGTTACGTACGTTATTTTTTTAATAACAGCTTTAATAAAACTGGTTTGTTTGTTAATCTGTACGCAGCACTTCAAATGGTACGAATAAATGTGTCGCGAAGTGTTGAATTGGAGCTTTAGTCCATTCTGATGAGGGATAAAAATTTCTCTTGAAAGGAAAGAGTGAATTGATTGTCTCTAAATCCCAACGATACCCCTTCCCCTACCTCTTCATATCTTTGCTCTTTTATCGTCAACCTTCTTTCCCCATCACCTTCTTCCCCTCATCCGTCCCATGATTGAAAGGGAGGAGAGCGGAGGCAGGAACAGGAACGCGAGGACGGGTGGAGTGTGAATGTGAAGAGGGTGAGGTTGCGGCGTTGGTGTCAATGGGGGGATATACGAATCGGAGGGAGAGTTTGATCGGCGGGGACCGGGCAAAAGAATGGACAGTAGGGGTAATGGGCGTTGGTTGGGCGTGAGGTCGGAAAATGGACGAACGCCCGCGCGATAATGGTTGGGGAGTACGGGGGGACCCGGATGCCGAGTTTCACAACGGCACTCACGTCGTTAGCTTGTAGATGGAGGCAATGGTTAGGCGCTAGTTCAGGTTCGCCCGGTGACCCACCCGTTGAGCCTCTAGTTCGTCGACATTTGGGCGGAGTTGAGGCGGTGAAATACTCAAAGAAAAAAGTTGGGAGAACTATTGATAGAAACTACAATGACATATCACCTCTTCTATCCGTAGTTTTTTGTCAGACAAGAGTGTTCTCCATCCAAACGAAATTAAACCTTTCCTTACGAATTTAGTGGTTTTTACTTCATGTTTCAACTGCATCCAGTGCCTGGCACACACTGAATCGAACCATGAAGGCGTTCAAAACGTTTTTACTCAGCTTTCTGCATTAGTTTGTGATGAAAATGCGAGCTGGCGTCTGAGGTAGAAATCAGCTGGCAATCTACGGCAAGGAACTTTGTAGGAAAGTATTGAGTATTTGGTCAACAGAGAAGAAAGTCTCGCGGCTTTTTGGGGAAAATTAAGACTCATTCCGAAGCGCCACGTTTCAAATGTATAGTCCTTTCCTCTGAAACGCCTTCAAAGAACATCAAGAATGCTCTATTAAAAAACAAGACGCCAAATTTGAAGAAAATTGGCGGTCAATGTGCCAACAGGCGGGATTCGGCAAAGGACTTCCGGATCTTCCGTAAAAAAGTCCAGACGAGAAGCATGACCCCTGACCCCCTCTTAGATTGCCAAGATCCCGATGGTACTCACGTCGATAGCTTCAAGATGGAAACTTCACAAAGAGACGGGTTGGGGGCCCCCAGCCCCCGTAACTTAGCCTCTGTAGCCCCCCAGTTGGACACTTATCTTCGTCGTGGTAGTAGCCCGACTCTCTGGGCATAGAGGAGGGACTTGTCCCGGCACATTGTGAGTGGAGCGTTGTTACGACTTCGGCACCGGCCTGTAAAGCCAATAGCTCTGAGCCGACAGGCTCGGTCCAGGCATTGAATGGAAAGGTTACCGAGAGAATAAATTGCGTTTGGCGGGATCCAGATACCAGCCCAAGGATGTACCTGGACGCCTCAGGCGGGCGCGTATATGGGCTAATGCCCCACTGCCCGCCACGGAGAGGAATTTCCCTGGTATAACATAAGGTGCGGTTAAACAGTGGTTACGAAAATGTAAAAATCGAGGACTTTCGCTAGGGCTAGGATGAGAATAGGTGAAAGGTATGAGAGTAAGAAAGGGGGTTGGGAAGGGCAGGGATGAGAGTGAGAGAGTAAAAGGATTAGGGAAATCGCGGGGATGAAGGCAAGGGCAAGAGAGAGAATGAGTGATGGCGACAGTCAGAAGAGCAAGGGAAAGTTAATGACGGCGAAAACGAATGAAAAAGTGTGAGTGATAGTGAAAAAGAGAGCGAGAATGAGAATGAAAGTGAAACCGAGAAAACAGTGAGGGCTTGAGCGTCGGTGAGTGACTGTAAGGGTGGGTTAGATAATGAGGCAAGAACAAGGGATCACTAAGGGTGAAAGCTAGAGCGAGGGAAATTGAGAGAGGGAGGAATTGAGGAAATTGTGATTGAGAACGGAGGCAAGGGTGAGGGGGAGAGCGAGGAGCGAAAGGAGAACGAGAGCGAGCACGAAAGCGGGGTGAGAACGAAAGCGAAAGAAGAGCGAGCACAAGAGCAGAGCGAGCACGAGAGCAGAGCGATCACGAGAGCAGAGCGAGCACGAGAGCAGAGCGATCACGAGAGCAGAGCGATCACGAGAGCAGAGCGAGCACGAGAGCAGAGCGAGCACGAGAGCAGAGCAAGCACGAGAGCAGAGCGAGCACGAGAGCAGAGCGAGCACGAGAGCAGAGCGAGCACGAGAGCAGAGCGAGCACGAGAGCAGGGCGAGCACGAGAGCAGAGCGAGCACGAGAGCAGAGCGAGCACGAGAGTGAGAACGATAGCGAGAACGAGAGCGAGAATGAGAACGATGGCGTGAACACGGGTGGAATGGAGAGCGAGAGGTAGCGCTAAGGCAAATACTGAAGTAATTGAGAGCGAAAGTAAGGCAACGCAAAAATGGGCGAGGTAGAAAGCGCGAGTGAGAGCGAAGGCAAGAGTGAGGTTCAAAGCGAGGGTGAGGGTAAGGACTTGG
>BOPP01000007.1:778910-792365 GCA_017312745.1 Gryllus bimaculatus | reverse complement strand
TCCCTCAGGAGGAGGTAGAGGTGATTTTCCCCGGATGGTGACATCCGATGCCAATCTGTCGGCTAGCGGCTCCCACTATTAATTAAAGAGTGGTGGCGTCGGTTAAGTGATTGGTTGATTCCGAACACGTCAACTGCTAGGATATTCCCGTAAGTGTAACGCATGTTTCCCTCGGGAGGTGGTAGTGGTGATTTTCTCCCGCTGGATGGTGGCATCCGATGCCAATCTGTCGGCTAGCGACTCCCACTAGGTATCTCCCACCTGCGGGACACCGCCCCAGCCGAAGGCAAGCTCTAAGCTCCCGACCGGTCTCCGGCCATGAAGTTAATGTGAGTGTGTTTGTGAGTAAGGGGTGATGATTAGACAAGCAAGAGGAAGGAAACACTGCGCGCGGTCCGTGGCTCGTTTGTTAGGGTATTCTGGTATTCGCCTGGTGTTGATCCGAGAAACTACAGAGAACTACCGATCGGAGTAGCCGACCGCTAGAAACTTCAGTGACAGAACGCGACCTAGCTATCTAGCTAGAGTCAAAAATTCGGCCACTGGTGGGGCTTGAACCTAAGACCTCCCGGTCAGAGGCACTGCAGCGACATCAGTGGATGCCCATCAATGAGTGAAAAAAATAAGCGAAGTCTCAGAAAATGGAGTAAAAGAATATCTAACAGACTTACTAAATTAATGGGAGGGGGATGTGTGAAATGAATGTGTAGTAAGAACGTTGTGAAAATAAATGGAAGTCAGATTGAGCAGGTGAAGAAATTAATATCTGATCTGAGGAAATGAGTAATGTTCTGATTGAATGGGTTTCTGAGTGAATAGTATAGATGTTGATCAATAACCAATAAATGCATAATTACCTAGATGTGTATAAATAAATAAATTAAGATCTCAGAAAATAAAAGAACTGTACAGACGATCTTAAGTTGCTTAAACTAGTCTCATATTAATTTTTGGCCTTTAAAACCAAAAATTAAACTAGTTAATTTTTTAGCTGTAAGAAAGGGAAAAGATCATAAGAAGTGTGAATGAAACAGTAAATGAACAAATTAATCATAAATTAGTGAGGTAGTAACGCCACAAATAATAAAATACTACGTGATCGACTACATGATAAATAGAAGACATTCAGTTAATATTCTAATTCTTCTCTTTTCTAAAACTTCTTAGCTCACTAGGTGACGATAGAAACTGAGGTTTAATGCTCTTTAATCTCTTTATAAGATTGTGATCATAGAGCTAATCACATTAATCCATTTTTGTAAGCTTTATACAAAAATTCCATTAGTAATATATTAAAATGTGCAATAAGTAATTAAATATCATTAAATTAACAAGCAAATTAAATAGGTGTTAATATCGTCAAAACCAAAATATTTTAGGATTTTTCGGGTATGTAAAAGATTTAATAAACAAATAAATCAAACCATGAACGAATCATTCTCGTACTTGCGGTGATTTAATATACAAAGAAAGCGAACGATGAACGAATCATTCTCGTACTTGCGGTAAAGGGCCCGGCATCTGAGTCGTCCCAGAGTCAGACCTCAGACTCATTTGCTTGATTCACTCACGCCACGAGACGCTTCGGCGACAGCCGCAGCGATCAAACACACTTAGAACTGCGATTGCTCTGGTCTGGTTTCCCCAAACTCCAAACTTTCCTCCCTCTCCCCGCCCTTCCCCTCGTCCCCCCGCCACCAGTCCAGCCACGCCCTTCGTCGTCGCGGTCCTGGAGAAGGAAGACCCTTCGGCAAACGGAGGCGAAGACCCTTCGCGGCCCAAGGGTCAACTCAAACAGCCCTGAGGACAAAGGTCAGCCAAGGGCTCGACTCCGCAAACTGCGGCTGCATCGCTTTACTTAGCGCCACTCGACTCAAGGGGGCGGAGGGACGACCCCTTCCTGGCAAGGGGGACCAACTTATTAAGAAGCGGAGGGTAGTTAATGGTCTTTACTGCTGCGCGGAAAATGGATAGAACTGTTCGCTCGTCTTTGGAGCAGCCATTAACCAAACGACGTTGAATTGTTTGCGTTAATGTTGGGTTCGAAGTTTATTATTACTGGTGGAAACCCGTTAAAATTTGACGGTAACTGGCTGAGAAGAAAACTACACGAGTTACGCGCATTACTCTTCTCATTCATTCTCCTTCGAGTCAGACGAAGGAAAGCCGACTGTTTTAGATAAATCTCATGACTTCAAGATGGCAACTCACGCAACTAATCGAAGTAATGAATAAATGACGGTAGATAAGCATTTATTCTTTTATATTTAATATATTTCTAATATTAGTGTTTATTCTATAAAAACGGTTAATATAAGCAAGTGACTACATAACTAGGGCATACTACCTTTCATTTAAAGAAAAATCTCAAGATTTGCTTGAATAGAAAGCTTGAACAACTTTCTACCTGAAAAATCCTGAGTGTTTTAGATAAATGAATGATTCGTAAAGCAATAATTCAACATCAGACTCATGCTCACAATTTTGATGTCATTGAAAAATTTTCATATGTTCTTTTCGTTATTTTGATTAAAAATAACAAATGCTATTGACAAAGAATGAGAGAGTTTCAGGTATTATATTCCTAAATTTTGTTTGGTTCAGGCCTTTTATTAACTGAACCCAAACTGGTTTTTCTATAGCATACGCAGCTCCTATGTTAGTACCTGTTTTGACACTGGGGTCTTTGATATGAAGATAAATGTGTAGATAAAAATCTTTATTACTTCGTTCAAACAGTGCTTTTCCCTCAACTTTCGTGTAGTCACTACCCAAATGAAGTATAATTCTTTGCGATATTGTTGGGTATAAAATGTATTCTCATGATTCTCATATTTTAGTTATAACATTTGTTCGTGATTTTTATGGAATTATGTAAGTGGCATTTACGCTTTGGTAAACAACCTTTCTTGAGAGTTTCATTCAAAAACCGCGTATCATTACCTGTCTCTTACGTCATCCAATATCTTTATTTTATCCTTAGTGTTCTTTTTGCTTTTTGACACGTGTTAGTACATCTTTCAACAGTACTGCAGTCTTAATACAAGCTCCAATTATTTTTCTATTGACCATTTACACTCATTCTTTGATGAGTGAGAAAAAGGGAATACGTGTAGTTCTAGAAGTAGATTTTAAGACAAAGAAAATTTAAAGGAATATTTTTCTTACTATTGTCTTGAGCTGTAACTAGTTAATGCAAATGTATGTCCATGCCATGCTTACGACCGCCAAAACCCATGAATTTAATTTATTAAGTTAATAAATAGGTAGAATCTTTTAAATATAAAATGAAGAAAGTTGAAATCAGAAAACTCTTCTCTCCTCATTGGGTCTTGTACTTCTGAGAAATATTAGAAGGTTTTTGAATTAATAAAATTTATTAATTTAAAGATGAGTCCCCTCCAAAAAGAGATATAATTAACGTAAGAATATAATTGATATCAATGTTTTATCTCTAATACCACACTATACAGTGTACGTAAATGAATACCTTGCATAAACCTTTAAGAACACTTTGACTTCTCAAATGAAATACTTGAGGTTTGGAACATTATTCATGGAATCATCCTCCATATGTTTACGTGCGGTGTCTTCATCTAGACACTCCATGAGCTGGGGTTACTGAGCGCCACCAGAAGTGTATAGGCAATAAAGAATTTCTCATAAAAAGCCTGGCCGTTCGCGCTCTGGCTAAACCGGTTTCCTCGCAGTAAGGCATTGCCCCATCGCCTCATGGAGCCAAGGGTTTCGACCTCTGCGCGACTCAGCCTGCGGGACGCGGGAACATTTTGGATGAGCGCTAAAGGATCACGCAAATTTACTGTGTTTTTGGATAAAAAATGCGACTAAGCAGATATTTACCAATTAGGGTTTTAGAATGATTGGTTAAAGATTCCAGGAGCGTCAACACCTGTGGTTATTAGTCTCGTAAATGTAGAGTATTTTGTTGTTTTTTATCGTGGTTGGTGGTAGTGATTTGGATTTTTTTATTGATTGATGATTCCGGACGCGTCAACTACTAAGGTCGTTCGTTCCGTAAGTGTAGTGCATATTTTACATCCTTAGATGGCGGTGATCTTCCCTCGCTCGATGGAGAGATCCGGCGCCGAGCTACTTGGCGGCGTGCGGGTTTTCCTCCACAAGGTATCTCCCATTACCGGCTCACCGTCACAGCTGGGATGATATCGGAGATCCCGACTGGTCGCTCGGCGTGTGTGCTAGCGTAGTATGCGTAAGTGTGTATTAAAAAATGATGGAAATAGGGTATGGAAGAAGGAAAGACTGCGCGCGATCCATGTCATGTTTGTTAATATGCTCCGGCATTCGACTGGTAATGATCAGAGCAACCAAGGACCGATCAGATCAACCGATCAGATCAGCCGGCTGATAGAATTTTCCTCCATCGGTTTTCGAAGCCTAGACCTTCCCGGTTAGAGGCACTGCAATGACACGAAATGATACCCAAAGACATCAAAGTTGGTTTTAGAATTCATGAAAAATTCATGTATAAGACTTGTAATTCAATTTATTACTTTTGTAAATATTTTAATACGTTTACAGGTCTTTCCCAAAATGAGACTCATTGATCATTACTTCGTTTGTTCATCGTCCATTGCCGTCATTCATTCATTACTTCGTTTTGTTGATTCTCTCGTCACGTAATGCTTACTGAATAGTTTCCCTCATTCGTCGCGTACAGTTTTTACTGTTTTTTGACTCAATAAATAAATCTAAGGGTGTTGTTGATGCTTGGCATTAAGGTTTTTGCCAATAAATCTTGATCCGGGAAAATTGCCCAAAAAATACATGGAGTCACTCTCAGAGAGTCTGTAGTTAAGCGGGCAGTAGACTGATGATAGAAACGTAGTTTCATCAAAATTGTCCTTTACTAACCCAGACGTTGCCTGGAGATAACTTTTCTTAAATTCTCAAAATAACTTGTATTTGATTTCGCTTCTTATAATGATTACTGTGCCGCCATGTGCCGTACAATCTGGGTCTCTTGTGAGGTGTACGTCGAAGCCAGGTATGAACATACAACTTTTCTCAGTGAAATACGCGCTCAAGCACCTTAATCGGTTTAATCGGCTTAAAAAGCTCCTGGAATCGAAACTGCTAAAATGAGAAAACTTATTTTACTCTTTGAACCGTAAATCTTTTCATTCATTAGTTATCAGGATTTCGTCTGGTATCATGCTTAGCGTCACTTGATAATTGTGAGTTAGTGAATGATCATGTGGATGATAGGCTTTTCAAGCGACATTGACAAGGTGAAAACGGCCATGCCTTAAACGGGATTTAAACCTACAAAAGCGTCTGCGTTCTTAGGTCAGCAAATTATAATTTTTAAAACATTTTTAAAATGTAGTTAATTAAATGTTATAGATTTTATGATGAAGAGTGAGCTACAATTCAAACATTTTTTGCATTTATTTCATTTCTATAATGTTGTATTTGGATGTGAATTTTTATCTTGACATCTAATCAATCATTATTTCAGTTATTATTTTTAAATAACTCTTACATTTCAATATGTTATCATATTCAAACAATGTGTAATTTGAGCTATGAATTTTTGAGTGTTAATTGTAATCACTTGCCAATTTTGAATTATGTTTTGTTGAGAAGAATTATGTTTTGTTGCTATTAATTAGAGTTCTGTATTTCATGTTACAATTGTTAGTTGAATAATACGTTAATTGAATTATTTTGTAATTTGTTTGTTTGAATACAGTAAGCTTATTGTTTTGTAATTTATTCGTTGTTTGCCGTCGCGTATTTCCCAATTGAACTAACTCTTCATTTATTAAATAAATGAATAAGTAATTCTATCAAGAAATTCTGTCTAGATGCAGAATTAATAAGTATTTATAACTCGTTTATCTTTATCTGTGGAGCAGCATGTACATAATTATTTCGTTTCCCGGACACCAGCACCCACATTTGCTGGAATTCACGCGTTTTCCATTTGAATTAATTTTTATGGCAAATGCTTCCTGCTAAACCTATTGATGATGATTTGTTGAATATATTGTTACAAAATGGAAAGTCGTGTATAATTTAACAAAGAAATTTCACAAGAAGAAAGAGAGGTCCGAAATACAAATGTCCGCAGTGAAACAGAATAAAATGAAAATGTGATGTTTTCTTGCGAAAATCTATGTCTAATCCAAATCCTAGCGGAAATAAATAAATTGTCTTGCAAGATTTGGCCGTCATATTCAATGAAAATGTGGTTAGTGCCACGCATGGGCGTGTCACTATAGAATATCAATGTACTGTAGTGTTAGAAAAATCAATGTTAAGTATATACTGTAGTGTAAGAAACTGAATGTTAGAAAAAGGAATAGTTCATATTACTGTAAAACGTATAATTTCAATCGTTAACAAATAATTATTTGTATTTTGACTACTTAAACTCGACGATACATTTAATTTTATTCTATCGTAACATCTGTAACTATTATTCTAAACCACTTTAGGGTTAACGAACCTTCCCTCAGCCGATCTGGAACAGGTTTTTGACCAGTTTCCCTTTCCATATATATCTAAAGCTTTATGGGCCCTCTCCCTACTTTTGGGCAGTAAAATCCACGCCCATTTGTCAGGTTTGGGAATTGTTTGGGCCAAGAAGATAAATTTCTAGTTATAAAATATGCCCGATCTACCGTTTATTAAGTCAGAGTGAGTTAGTTATAGTAATTAATTTTATACACATCGATCGATTATTACAAAATACCATATTTGATGAGAAAATATTCGGAAACTATATTCAATTCAACATATAAAATTATTTAATATTCAGTAAATTCAGTTCATTTTGCGAGGACGTTTTGGGGTTGTCGAAAGTCTCTAGTTCTCTATAATTATATAAGTTTTACAAACATTTCTACAAAAAGAATAAAATAAGTTAAGAATACTATGGTATTCCAAACAATCAGCTTGTCTGAATTGAATTAGTTGATGGTCACATATTTTTAAATAAGAAGTGACACACCATCGGTAGCATCAAAACTCAAGCTGGTATTAAAGCTGTTGTTCAGACCTGGAGAGAAGGGGATCTTTAATTGCATTCTCACCCGTCTCAGTGGTCACCATTAAAACAGTGAGGGAAGGGACGGAGGGGAGTTATGGCTAGCGGAAAAAGGGCTGGGGAAAAGGGGCTGAATTTGTAAATATTATTGACAGTCATAGCAATTAATGAAAAGTAGAGCAAAAACCAGAATATAAGAGCACATGGAAAGCAAAGGAAAATGTCACTGGTAGTGAGGGAAGTGTAGAAGGGGAGAGGACGGGAGAAGAGGAGAAAAATAAATAAAAAAAACTACGCGAGCGTGGATGGCAGAGATCGTTAAGGCACTACTGCCGTAGCGATCTCGAATTGAAGGATAGCGTATAAAATGCCTCGGATCGAGTCCTGCCTCGGGCATGGTTGTATTTGTGTTCGTCCTTTCACCCCCTATCATCATATCATGTCATCTTCACAGTTACCATACTCTTAAATGTAATAGTGGTCGCTAATGACCTAGATGGTGATATGACCCTAAATACCCAAACAAAAACAAAAGCCAATCAAAACAAACAAAAGGAGGTCTGCATTTCGGGCACGCTAATTGTAGTGCTTGTTTATATCACGGTAGGTGGTCGGTCCCGCTACATGATGGTATCAGACGCCGACCTACATGTTGGTTTGCAGGGCATACCCTCCTCCAGATATTGCTCCAAACGGAGCACCCCCCCCCCCAAGTTGAAGGCGTGGGGGACGAGCTGAAAGTTCCAGACTGGTCTCACGTCATGAGTGGTGGTGAAGTGCTTTTTAGTGTAAGTGTAAGTAATGAAGCGGTGAGGGCTGGATGAGAAAGAGGAAGGAAATATCGCGGGCAGTACGTGGCCCGTTTGATAGCATACTGCTCCGGCATTCCCTTGGCGTTGATTGAAGAAACTAAGCGATCAGGGTAGCCGGCCTGTAGAATTCTCTTCCAGACAGCAGGTGATTTCGACCTAGCTATGTGGCTAGTGTCAAAATCCCTGCCACCTTCGGGACTTTAGAACCTCCTGATCACAGCAACTTCATTGTCAGCAGCAAGCTACACTCAGCCGGTGTTGCGAGGAGGGGAAGAGTGATGGAGGGAGGGGAAGGGGGAGGAGAAGGTTGCGGAGGGGGAGTGTAAGTAATCAAGGGGAGAGTGCAAGACAAGGAAGAGAAAGGAAATATCGCGCGCGGTCCGTGGCCCGTTTGTTAGCATACTGCTCCAGTATTAGCTTGGCGTTGATTGAAGAAACTAAACGACCTGGGCAGCAAGCAGCTAGAAGTCTCTTCGCGTCCTAGCTATGTAGCTAGTGTCAAAATCCTTGCCACCTTCGGGACTTTAGCACCTCCTGATCAGAGCACCTTCATTGTCAGCGGCAAGCTACACTCAGCCGGTGTTGCGAGGAGGGGAAGAGAGATGGGAGGAGGGGAAGGGGGGAGGGGAAGGTACTGGAGGGGGAGTGTAAGTAATCAAGGGGAGAGGGCAGGACAAGGAAGAGGAAGGAAATATCGCGCGCGACCCGTGGCACGTTTGTTAGCATACTGCTCCGGCATTCGCTTGGTGTTGATTGGAGAAGCGATCAGAGCAGCCGGCCGGTAGAATTCTCATCCAGGCAGCAGCTGAAATCGACCTAGCTATGTGGCTAGCGTAAATAACCCAGCTTCTTTCGGGACTCCTACCCTAGTACCTCCCGATCAGAGCAACTTCATTGTCAGCGACAAGCTGCACTCAGCCGGTGTTGCGAGGAGGGGAAGAGTGGCGGGGGGGAGGAGAAGGAAGCGGCGGGGGAGGGGAAGCGCCCGGTGCGCGAGGCGGAAGGCCCGGTGGCGGCGGCGGCGACGTCGGACGCGGCAGAGGGCAAGGGCCTCTACAAGGCCAGCGCTGCTCGCTGCTCGCTCCTCGCCTTTCGCGCCGCCACGCGCCGCGCCAGCCTCCGGGCCCCTCGGCGGCCAAGTGGCGGACAGCGCTGCCCGCACCTCTCCCATTCACCTCTTCACCTCACGCACTCGCCCGCGCACGAAGTTGCTTGTCGTGTACATGGTGGTGGTGGTCGTGGTGGTGGTGGTAGTGGTGGTGGGGTATACTACCTTTTTTTTTAAATTTCAGGTCGCATCAACAGCTAGGTCATTAGCGACCACTATAGATTAGCGATATACTTCAATAGTAGTGGTGGTGGTTGTGGTGGTGAGGGTAGTGGAGGGCTCCTACTTTATTGTGCAAATTTATTTTTGATTTCCTTAGTTTTCGAAGAAGAGAATGAAGTAATTAATGCTGATCCTCTTCAGCCTAGATGTAGACATATGTGCAGCTTCGTTTTGAAATTTCTTTCGAGTGGCATAATGCATGCATTTTTATTTCTAGACGTAGACTTGAATTTTGTTTGTTATTTAAGGTCGCATCAACTTCTAAGTCATTAGTGACCACTACTACATTAGTGACTTCTACTTAGTAGTGACCATTAGTAACGGTATGGTAACTATGAGGATGACACGATATGATGATTCTAGGGGATGAAAGGACGAACAAAATACAACCATACCCGAGGCGGAGGTTCGAACCCGCGATCCTTCGGTCCCAGATGGCTAAGGCACTACTCGGCCACCGGATCGGTAGATTTTGTTTTCCTTCGTTTTCGAAGAAGAGAATGAAATAATACTTATCCTCTTCAGTCCAGAAGTACACATATGTGCACCTTCGTTTTGAAGTTAATTTCGCGTGGCATAATACAAGTATTTTTATTTCGAGACGTAGACTTGATTTGTTAACCTCTAAGTTACCTATTGTTGCCACAAGTGTTGATCGTGAATTCAGTAGATTAAAGTTGTGCGGGAAACATGTTAGTCATGTGAGAACAAAAACTCTTACTCTTGGGTGTGAAGAGATTAATGATCCAGCGTAAAAAATTCGATGCTGCAACCATGACATGAGCTTTGGAATGTAATGATGGTGTTGAGAGCATGTACTGAGTACGCTGCAGTTAGTTTTAACGTCCCATTTATTGCACAATTGTACTTTCAATTTAGAAATGATACTAATGTGTGGAATACAGGACGTTTTCAAGTTTAGAAGCTAAAGGGTGGTGGGGGTTGTGGGGTATACTTTCTTTTAAATTTCAGGTCGCATCAATAGCTACGTCATTAGCGACTTCAATAGATTAGCGATTTGCTTTAACAGAATGGATTGAAACGGTGATGGTGAGGGGTGAAAGGAAGAACACAAATGCAACCACGCCCGAGGTGGGACTCGAACCACTGATCCTTCAGTCCAAGGTCGCCACGGCGCATGCTGCCTAAACGATCTCCTGCTTTGCTTGTCCA
This sequence comes from Gryllus bimaculatus, assembly GCA_017312745.1. Classification (NCBI taxonomy): domain Eukaryota; kingdom Metazoa; phylum Arthropoda; class Insecta; order Orthoptera; family Gryllidae; genus Gryllus; species Gryllus bimaculatus. The sequence continues at coordinate 782,017 of BOPP01000007.1, read as the reverse complement.
TGCCTTAACGCACCTTTGTTTCCGAGAAGTGGACGCAATACTTAGAGTTCCTTAGTCATGAGGAATGCCTGTTGAAGTAAAATGAAGGTGTAGCGAGTAAATGCTTCAACTTTTCACGTCCAAGTTGATACATTATTTTACTTTTTATTTAGAAATATATCTAATGTGTGGATTGCAGGAAGTTTTCCACTTTAGAATAATGTTACATTCCAGAAATTTGGCAAACATACCTTCGGCTTCGTAGGCACAGAAACTTGTTTTCTATTAGCACGCATTCGATAAAAAAAGACAGTTCCGCGACTTATCGAATGGAAATGTTTCTTTTTTTACTGCTGGCGAATTTTTAGTATTTTATTTTTTTCCTCTTGGGAGTTTTTCCCGCTTCTGGGGCTGCTGATTTTCGATTATATGTGCCGGGTACCCACTGTACACTCATTGGGGACACATATTAACCTTTTAAAAACACTGACACACTTGCGGGCTCCCTGGTCAATAGAATCACAAGGCCTCCCACAACAACACACATACATTAAAAGCAAGGGTCAAAGAGCCATGACCATGGCGGGACTCGAACCCGAGACCCTTCACACCGAGGCGCTGAGTCACCTCACGCTCTAGCCACCTCGGCCATCAAGATTGTCACGCAATGTTCAGAGTGCATCTGTAAAGATCGCAATGCTGCCACTATGCCATGAAATTTGCAGTATAATGATGATTTCGTAGACATACTGTAGAGAGTAAGTTTTGCAGTATCTTTCGATGTCCAATTTGTAGTATTATTTTACTTCCGATTTAGACGTAGTAATAATGTCTGGAATACAGGAAGTGTAGTGAATGTTTTTTTCCATAAGAGGGGGTGGGTATTCCCATAGGATGAAGAGATCCGGAGCCCACCTACTTAGTCTTGCAAGGGTTTCCCCCTCTAAGGATCTCCCCAAAGCGAAGCACAGCAAGTCAACCGGGAGAAGCTTTAAGCTCCCGATTATTCCCTCTGGATATGTGTCATTGTAGTGCACGTACGTTTGTGTAGAAGGGGAAAATATAGGACAAGGAAGAGGAAGGAATGATCGCGTACAGTCCGTGACAAATGTTTAGGGTACTGCTCCGGATTTCACATTGTATTCATTGTAGAACAACGGAAAACTACGGATCAGAGGAGCCAGTCGCTAGAATTATCTCCCAGACTGCGATTGAATTCGACCTAGCTATGCAGCCAGTATTAGAAATACGCCATGCGCCGTTCCAGCGGCGCATGAACACTAGAACGCTGGAACACTTCTACACAACTTTAGAATAATGATGTTACTCTCCATGAATCTGACAAAAATTCCTACTGTTCGTCGGCAAAGAAAGTGTGACAGCATATTCACGCATGTGCTTATAAAATTATAATTCCTCTTCTCATGGAATAGAAATGTTTTTTTTTTCACTTTAGTCAGAGAGTATTTAGTATTTTATACCGAACAATAATCTTGATCTAAGAGCAACTGAAGATTTTCACATCTGAGAAGTAATACCTGATTCAAAGACAAAACCCGTTCCATAAATAAATCTAGTGAACCTTAAACTACGAATGGATTATTCTGAATGTTTAAATTTAATGGTCTCATTTTTTCCCCTAGAAATGCAACATTTTGACTCATTATTAGGGTCTCATTTTCGTAACAGAGATGCTAAAATCAGAAAAAAGAAACATTTTTTAATGTACATTGTCTCCAGTTTAAAACAGTAAAAACGCAACGACTGAAAACTTATGCAAAGCGTTTAAAACGTTCTTTAGCGCCAGAAAGTATTTACTTTGCTTTTGTATTTTGTAGAAATATACTTTCCGTTAAATATCTTTGTATAAAAATGAACTGTCTCAATTAACCGTTGACAGAAGGATAGTAATATAGAATTTTAGCTTCCATTGAACAAAGATTAAATGCTACTGGAGGTAGGAAATTTTAACTGTCGTAATGTGATAGAAAAATACATTACGTAAGGACGAAATGCCTCCATTGGTTGCACAGGGACATAGAGCTGTGTCCACGTTTGCGGAGTACAAGACTGCGAATCCGATTCCCGTGTAAGGCATGAGCAAGCGAGGTTACACCGTTGTTTCTAGCGCGATTGGCTTATTATATCACCATGTATCACGCCACAACCCTTATATTATCCACCATCATATAATAATTCACGAATCACCGTCATTCACCCCTATGTATCCATCTAAGATCTAGTGTAAAACAAACCATCCACCACTAGTCGCTTGTTCTGAATTGAAGGAGATACACGTGTAAGGCTCCTGTACTGGATGCTCTGCTGGGGGGAGATTCCTAGAGAGGGAAACCCTCGCAAGCAGACTTAGGTCGGCCCCGTATCTCATCATACAGTAGGGGAAGTACATCAGCCCCTCCCAAAGAAAACCATTCACTACCGTTAGGATGAATCTCCATGGAGATTGATGTGTCCCGTAATATCAATCAATTATCATTTTAAGAGCGAAATAAGTACAAATTTGTACAACAAAGACACACAAATACATTTGCATTTGGTTTATACTTAAGGCAGCCATATTACGAATTTTGTAATTTATATACGTAACTTTGACCCATGAATACTTTAGACATGTCGGAGCCAATGACAATGCGATTGAATAACACGAAAATTACAAAACTGCTACAACTACTCAACGTAAAGGTAGATTATTTGGAAACTATAGAAGAGTCTTGAGATAAGGGGGGATTGGCTTATTATTTTGTTTCAGGATTTTATAGTCCATTAGTTTGAACACTTCTAAAGTGAAGGGCAAGCAGCGAAAATGTATGTAGGACTCTTTTCCCTTGAACACTCTGTGACTCTGCCATATGTGTAGGCCCCGCAGCTGGAGATTCAACACAACACGAGACGCACAAGAAAAGCAGAGACCTTCTCTACCAGAAAGGAGATTGACCTCTATCATCTTCGGTCTCATTGACATTTATTCATTCAGATTATATACTACGGAGCAAGATGCCATTCCAGGCGGGGTCGTTATCCTTTCGACATCAACATGAAGCACATTGACTTTCGCAGACACAAGTAAGGGAGACGATTCAGGTGACTTCAAAAACATCATCTAATGA
>BOPP01000007.1:758190-778828 GCA_017312745.1 Gryllus bimaculatus | reverse complement strand
TTCCGTGACACAGACGGTTGCGGCAGCCGTGGCCTGCGCCGAGGAGGCTGCAGGTTCGAGTCCTGCAAAGACATGGTCGTACTTGTGATTGCCCCTCCACCCCTCATAATCATCATCTCATCTCATCATCATCATATCATAATTCACACTTCAAGGTGTAACAACCTCGTCGTATTGAGGGATACAGCTGAAAAGCTCATCCTGGAAAAATTACACACGCTAATCGTGCAGCGTGGTCAGTAATGGCTTACACGCCGCCAACAACTACAATAATAATAATAATAATAATAATAATAATAATAATAATAATCCATCCCAATAGAGAATTATACAGAGTGGATCAAAAGGAGATCGAAATATCATTATCCCTAACAGAGCTGCAAATACTCCGGAAACTGAGGAGAACCCAACGTATTATTATCGTACCATCATCTTGCAGAGAACGAAACTACCCCACGCCCACGAGCCCAAACATCCCCACCACCCCGGCATAACGTCTCGTGGGCGGGGCCACACGGCTGCCCTCGACGCTGTCGCTCGTCTCCGCGTGCGACCGTCACCGCGTGCTGTCGCTCGTCTCCGTGTGCGACCCGCATGGCCGGCTGCGGAGGACGACCTCACGGCCGACGCGGAATGCGGAGCCATCGGAGGCGACGCCGCGCCGCGTCGCGACGCCCGGCGAATATGCATGAGAGGGGTGGACGCAACGCCACAAACAGCCTCGGGGTCCGGGGGTAGGGGGACGGAGGGATGAAACGACGCGCCGACCGCCGGTGGCGACATCTGCACTCTCGAGGGAAGCTCGCCGGGCGGTGGCATCGGATGAGAGTGGGGCATGCGGAAATACACCTGACATTTTCAAGGATGTTGTTCAATTAAGTAACAATTGCCTGACCGCTTTAAAACAAGTGATCTTAATAGTAGATCTTAATAGCCTTAATTATTATCGAACACTACTCAGAACTCTTAACCGAATGGTTAATGTATTTCCGCAAATATTATACCCACTTTTGTATAGAGAAAGAGGCAAAGGAAGTGGAAGGGGGGCTAGTACGTGCGTATCTCGAAATGAAGCGAAATCTTTTTTTTCTCGTCTTTTATTTTTTAAACACTTTTACTAAAGAATATTCATACAATTTCATATCATGCCCGGAATATTTTACTTATGTGCTCACAACGCAAAATACAGGGAATTAGCAATTTTTAGCAATTAAGCAAGTTAGCAAGTAATATTATTCCAACGAATAACAAAGGGCGATACTTTTATAAATGTGCCGGTCGTGCGGCGATTTTGCCTTGGCAAACAATGCCTCCAATGTCGCGGAGATCGCGACCGGTGGCGACATCTGCACTCTCGAGGGAAGCTCGCCGGGTGGTGGCATCGGATGAGAGTGGGGCATGCGGAAATACTCCTGACATTTTCAAGGTTGTTGTTCGATTGAGTAACAATTGCTTGGCTGCTGTAAACGAAGTGATCTTAATAATGTTGGCTATATAGCCTTAATTATTATCGAACACTAATTACTACTCGTAACATAATGATTAATGTATTTCCTCGAATATTATATCCACTTTTCTCTAGAAAAAGAGGCAAAGGAAGTGGAAGGGGGGCTAGTACGTTCGTATCTCGAAATGAAGCGAAATCATTTTTTAATTATCTTTTATTTTATAAACACTTACTAAAAAAGATTCATACAATTTTATATCATGCCTGGAATATTTTACTTATGTGCTCACAACGCAAAATACAGGGAATTAGCAACTTTTAAGCAATATTATTCCATTATTCCAAGTGTGGCCCTTTTATAAATGTGACGATCGTGCGGAGATTTTCCCTTGGCGAATGAGACCTCGAATGTCGCGGAAATCGACAGCAATGGCAACATCTGCACTCCCAAGGGAAGCTCGCCGGGCAGTGACATCGAATGAGAGTGGGATATGCGGAAATACTCCTGACAGTTTCAAGGATGTTGTTCAGCTGAGTAACAATTGCCTGACCGCTGTAAACGAAGTGATCTTAATACTGTCGCCAATAACATAAAGCCCTATTGTAGAGACAAGATTACTGCTCATAATCTAATAATTAATGTATTTGAACATAACCCCATTCTTATTGTTTTTGAAGTGGCAAAGCAAACGGAGTAGGTCTAGTACGCTCGAATCTCGAAATGAAGCGAATGTATTAAATGTCTTATTTTCCAAACAATTTTGCAAATGGATAGATATTTTTATTCCCTCCAATATGTCTGTCATGTTTTAGGATGTGCTGATAATAAAAATGAAAGGGAATTAACAATTTTAAACAATTTGATTCCAAAGAGTAATAAATCAAATACACATTACCGAAATTTTCTTAAAGAATATCATAATGACAACATAAAGAACATTCGCTAGTCTCATATTCGTTGGACTCTGAATTTTTGAAAATTACGAAAGTTAAAAATAGTGTGCTATTGTAGAACCACTAGTTTTGCATTAGCTCACGCTTGCGCCCATTTGTATGCGCATGTTTTGACAAGATTTTTGGGAAAGATGGAATGTTGCTTCGACGCAGAAAATCAATTCGTTCCTGAAGTCATTGTCATCAACATTCATGACGGTGCACGTTACGGTACGTCGTAGTTCCGAGGAAGGCTGTGATTTGTAGAAGCTCGTCTTTGTAAATATTTACGAAGGATTTTCCATACCTTTGTCTGAGCGATTAGCTCTTGACTGATTCGACGTTCGGACATTTTGGGACAACGTAAAAATGCTGTTCTTAAAGCGAGGGGTGATGGTACATTGTCCTATACATTCACAATAGAAGAAGAGAAAAAAGAAATTACATTATAATTTTTAGTGAGCATAATATTTTCTTAATCGTATCACCTTCAACCCAATTGCTACAATTAAAAAATGTTTTTAAAAATAAAGATAATTTTTAGCTGCCAAAGCTAGTGTGCCTCTTGATCAAAAGTAAATGATAATGTTTTATAACTGCTGTCAAAGGATTACCTTACGATAACGGCGAAAAGTAACATAACATAATAAGACAAGGACAACTTTTAATTTCGTATTGTAGTAAAACAATGAATTTCAAGAAAATCAAGAATTTCAATCGCTTATAGCATACTTAATCTATTTTGGCTGACTAAAGTCAAACTTTACAAAAAATATATCAGTTTCTTATTAAGTTATTAGAACAGTAGTTTAATACGTTAAAAACCGACAACTATTGTTTTTATTAAGTATTATTAGTATATACACAAGTTCGGTAACAATCTATGGTTATATCCAATTATTCTATCGGCATCAATCAGTCACATTTCGGAGATTAAATAGTCAAATTGAAGTAAAATCATTGTTTGAAGGGTATTCATAAAAACGGAATAAAATTTTCTCCGATATAGGTATCGTACAATAGTATCTTCTGATAATTATTTCGTAAATAACTGTTATCTGGAATATTAAATGACTATCGTATTGTTTAATTGCGGGGAGACATTCAGAGGTGGATGTTCTGCGGCGAGAGCCTACCACTTTGTCGAATGTTACTTCGACCTAGTGATTAACTTCTGATTAGAATCTAGAAAAGTATTTGAAAGAACAGTTAAAATGCCACTACTGGTCATTGGTGAAACTGGATACAAAGACGTATTTATCAAACTAAAATTCTGGTCAATCAATTGCATTTACGCTTTCAAACTATTCTTTTCTTTGTTCATTCCGACTGGGAGCCAATTAGAGTAGATTACGTAAGCATAGAAGCTGCTTATATTATTCGTTGTCTCTGGCAAAGTGACTTCCAAATGGCACGAAGGAGAGTAGTAGAAACATAAACACGTAATCTTAGTTCCGTTCCTCTCTTTTATTTTCCATTTCTTCTTCTTCTTCTTCTTCTTCTTCTTCTTCATTTCTCTCTCCACCAAACTGTCTTGTTAATGCTTTTACCAGGACTACGTGCATGAAGTCGCCTAAAAACTTAGTCGTGTACGCACTTAAGTTACAATAACTAGCAAGCCGTCTGTCAGGAAAGACATATTTACAGACGAATTCCGCTGTAATAAATCACAATTACAATGCCGTACTTTTATCTTTCTGTTTACTTCAAATTGAAAGTAATTAGGCTTCACTACATCATCAGAGAAATAGCTACTATCTCATCGCTAGCATGACAGCATCACTTCACAGACCTTATTCATTAAACACAAAGAGATTGATAAGTGTTACAAATACTTGACTGTTTCGTTTGTAGTTCCGTTCCTTTATTATTTCGCCTACATCCTCTTGTGATTTCACTTTCCTTTTCCATTCTCTCTGTATCACTGCTACCTCGTTAATTTTCCGACCAGTAATGCGTCAGGTTATCACCCTAACATATGCAGAAAGACTGACAGGAAAGAATTGATTCAAAGAATTCCATCGCCATCAATTACTATTACGTTTGCCTAGTATTTATTTACTTGTTTACTCCTAATTGAAGACTGCTGAGCTAAACAACGTCAAGAGAAAAACTACAGCCATCGTTTGTCACCACTGGCAACGTCAAGTCACACATCGTATGTTGGGCACAAAAAGATTGGTAAGCTTTATAAATCATTACCGCCGCTCTGTTCCTCTCTTCTCTTTTCCACTTCGTCTTTTCCTTTCTATGTGCCTTTCCATTCTCTCCGTTTTACTGCTGCCTTGTCAAAGCTCCGGCCAGGAATGCGTTCGGGTAGCTCTCTAATATTATAAATAAATATGAGATAAGGAAACACGTCCGTGGCATACATTCTGTCCGCCAATAATTCACGCTTTTTCCACACGATTATTTTAACGTTAACTTCAAATATGGAGGCTATTGCACAACCAGGGTCTATGTTTAGCTTTTTTATTGGTGACCATTCGATACCGCAAATGAGTTCCTTGCATTTAAGATGTGGCAGGAGTTCTTTTCGCCGCAGGTGATTCGACGCGGCTTACACTTTGCTTGTATTTTCCCATCCAGGTATCCTCATTTGGGCACAGCCCCCCCCAGTCAAAAACCTCGTAAGCTCCCGATTGGTCTCCCGACATGCGTGGTAGTGTAGTGCACGTAACTGTGTGTATGTGTGTATGTGTGTGTGTGTGTGTGTGTGTGTGTGTGTGTGGTGGGGGATATCGGTGATGTTACTACAAGTAAAAGGAAGAAACGATCGCGTTTGGTCCATGGCCCGTTTTTTAGGATATTGCTCACACATTCTTCTTTTGTTCGAAACAAAACATTAAAAACTACTGATCAAAGCAGCCTGTCGCTAGAATTCTCTTCTACACAGCGGCTGAATCGGACCTACATATATGTCGCAAGTGCCGAAAAGCTTGCCAACATCTGAAGTCGAGAACTAGAACCTCCCGGCCAGAGGCTGACATCATTGCTCTGAGCATGCTGAACCTGTCGCTGCTCGCTACTAGCGGTGTCCACCACTGACGCCGTCAATCAGCGCCTCGTACGTTAATCACGAAGGAGATGGGTGTGCGTTATAAACCAAGTGAAGTGCCGTTACTCTTGACTCGTCCCCCCTCGTCTTGTCCTTTCCCTTTACTAGTCCATTCTCTCCGTAACAACGCCTCGCTTTGTCGATGCTCCGGCCAGGAATGCGCCCGGGTAGCTCCCTAATACTCTAATCGCTTGCGCCATCTGGTGCGTTAAGTGGATCGCCGTAGCTCATGAGAAGCACTTGGAGCTTCCTGGAAGGGCTTGTCATCGTACACGACAAACTCCTGTGGGATGCTTCCGGTCTTCAGGAAGCCATTACTCGCGGTCGATCCTCTGCATTCCTGACACGGTACTTGCATCGTCTTTTATTGCGTTTTGCTTCTTATCTGTGTTTCTGTTTGAATTGTTTCACTCAGCCGTAGCTCATTCCTTGAGAGATGATAAAGTATCGCTGTAAAGACGTAAAGATACAGTTAACATTGATGTCGTGATCTTATATGTTCGGCCTCTTTTGTGTTCGCTTCCTGGAATGTGCGACCACGACGTTGTGGCAAACAGATGAGCCTTTAGTACAACACGCTTATTTTCAATAAATGATTCAATCAAAAATGTTTTGACTGTGGCAGCTATCTGGATGGAATTAATCAGAGTCAACAGAAAATTACAGATATATGTCCAGAGAAAGTTTGAAAAAACGGAAAAAATGTGAAATAATTTTAATTGCGTCTTTAAATCATTTGAACACGTTAATGATACTTTAAAAACAAAATAATAGTTGCGTCAATTTATTTTGAGAGTTAGAGAAACGAAGATATATACGAAAATGCTGAATTGAAGTAAATAATTTTGAAACGCGGTTCTGAGAGACTGTCAGAAAAATCAATAACAGCTGTATTATTCATTTCTCTTAGGGAGAACACTCAGAGAGAACTAAGAAGGGCATAAAATTGGAGTTCTGGTTGATATCAATTGGAGGGATTTTAATAAAGTGTAATTTTGAGACTTCACTCTCTTCAATTTTAACAAAGGGTTACTTGGTATGTACTTTATAATTTGATACATCATTTTATTGGCATCGGTTGTGATCAGTCGCATTCTCTTATAAAACAAATGGCACACATAATGGTGCGAAGAATTTTCATTTTGCACTTGAGTGCTTTCATTTGGGTGTTTACCTTGGTTTTGCTGTATTTTTCTAATTTGATTATGTATTTAACAGTTCTTGCGGAGCTTGAGTTACAGTGACGTTCGTGACACAGTTGTTGAATGATGTTCTAATTTATTTATATAGGCTTAGATCCGCCTACGAAGGGATTATTAATGTATTTCTTCGTAGGCGTATAATGTAATGTGGTTGATTCATCAGTACATTCTTGGTCATTTACTGCAGACATAACTTGTCGTTATGATATGTACCTTAGAAAGCAAATCAACATTGTCCATTTTAAGAAGTTGTTTTAGGTAATTTTATGTATTTTTCATTTCAGTAATGAGGTATATTTAAAAAAAATCGGATTTAAATGTTATCATTTGCCTCATATCAACCTAGTAGAACTTGGTAATTAATTTTAAAGAGCGGTCATCATGAACTCCATTCACACCTATGACTGTATATTCTTTGTAGTAATCCTTTTTTGTATAAGTTCTGTAAGAGGGATTCTACTGGATGGTGACCGCTCACGTTGTTTCTTTACGTGTATATTATTTCCTAACATTCAATATCAAGAACAAATTGAAAATAATGAAGTTATGAAATTTCGTAAATGTTACTCTTGGAATTCAAAGCACATCGTACGCAACTGCAACAAATATTCGGAAGTCCGCTCTGCGTTCCAGGAATCGAAATTATCTCTAGAGGATTCCCAAATGAGTCTCTTTTGTCGCGCACGACACGAGCCTCTCGCGGAGCATTCTGCCCGTACAGAGCTCAAACAGAATTCGATATTCCAAAATTTGTAATAATCGGATTGATTTGACATTAATAACCCTGTCTCGTAACGTATGCTCCAGTGATTAACTGTGAAATGAAATCCCAGATATACTCATTGATCGGGGTCTCCGCAGCACGGTACACGTGACAGTCGATAGCGTGTTGGGAGAAGCACCGGATTCGCACAAAAATCTCGTGTGGATTTTGACAGATTTGGAATTGAAGTACTTTCAATGCTGACAATCAGACTTTGCGATAATTACAAACGTGGTTCATATTACGAACATATTGATGCGATTGGAGAAATCAAATATTTAGGCTTTTATTTGATCTGTGTGAAATGGGACTAAACAAGATTGGAATTTTCTGTTGTGAAAGATAATGTATTTACTGGTTCCGAAAGTAATAATGCTCCAACACTTTGTCTGAAAATTATTATGTCTACGATATACAGTTCATTACATTTTATTCTTTTGTTTAAACTGCAAAAAAGCTAAATTACTAATATCGCCCAGATATTGAAAGAAAACTATACATTCGTTCATATGATAGGTGTTTGTGCTTTCCGTAAATATCCAGGAACTCGGACAAAATCCAAAAACAGTTTCGATTATGTATGACAAATGCAAAAGTGATGAAAAGCAAGATGACCATGTTATTCTGTCTATTCTCAATCTGCCTTTATAGTATGAAGTGCTCAGTGCGACACTGGTTATATTACTGCGTCAGTACTTATTGTAGTATGCGTCATGTTATTGCAGTATTCGTTTTTGTTAAAATATCGTACTTAATTTGTTGCACTTACAAGAGAGTTTTTTAAATGTTGTTCTTGAGCAGTGTGCATGCTACTATTATTATTATATTATTATTGTTATTGATTATTATAATAATATTTTATGAAAATTTTGGCTTCTTCTCTGAGTGAGTCATTGTTTAAGAAAAGAGTTGTCAAGTATTGAGCACACGAAGAAATCAGAAACTCGTCATGTAGGAAATTCTCTGACTGGATTCTCCTGACACTGATATACCTTGTAAAAGTGAACCAATAAAGTACCTTGGAGTATTGTTAGACAAGAAACTTTCCTGGAAACCCTATATTCACGCAGCTATCAACAAATTCAATGCTAAAATATTAAAACTATACCCTTTTATAAATCAACATTCAACACTCAAAACCAAATGCCAGATTCTATAATATAAATCTATTATCCTACCGACACTAACTTATGCTTGCTCAGTGTGGGGCCACGCTGCTTCCACCACCATACAAAAAATGTAAATAGTCCAAAATAAAGTCCTTAGGAAGTTAATAAAAGCTCCATAGTTTATACCTAACTTTCAAATTCACAGAGAACTACAAATGGAAACCGTGCTAGAACACATAAAAAGAGTAGCAAATAATTTCTATTTTCCCTTCCCTCATCTCATCCCTCTCTGAAATTCCACCTAGGCCGAACAGCAAACATACCAAGTCAAATCAAATCTAAATTTCCCAAAGATAGGCTTGAGAAATTTAGATCCCTAAACTAATAATATCATCCCGTATCTCTGTAGAATCTTTCACGTTTCCCATCCTATTGCTCAACAGGGCAATCCTAACAGCTGATCCCCTCCCCCAAAAGCTTCTAGAACAAAAAAAATGAATTAAATGAGCCAGAGTATGAACCTCAATTTGTCAAGGAATCCCAAAATGTCAGCACGTAAAACTGAAACCCCTCGAAAGAACTTTGGTCGAACGAGAAGAAATAAAATAATGATGATAATAATAATAATAATAATAATAATAATAATAATAATAATAATAATAATAATAATAATAATAAAAGGATCTTCCTCAAAGAAGGACACAGTCAATAGACAAGAAACAGAGTTTTTCACTGTGACCCAGAATAATAGACAGAAAGAGAGAAAAAGGTTGTGAGTCGTGTGGAAAACAAATGTTCGATGAACATAGACCTTTGTTGTTTATAGAATGTACCGAGTAAAGTGCACACTTAATCAAATTTCAAATTTGTAGTCTTTTTATAATGTTGATCTGATGACATAATTTGAATTGATGCATTTTGTATTTTGTTTGCATTATTTTGTGACTTACTTTGAAGTTATGTTTGTAATCATTCTGTTAAATACTGAAAAAAGTACCGTAAAAATATGTGATAATTTTGATTTTTTAAATTATATTTTTTTGTTCTCGTGCATTCATCAATGAAAATAAAGAATAATAACACATTCCTCCCTCTTTCTTAGATCTCTTGCAATGTATTAAAAATCTTTGTGTCTGTCAAACCGCCGTGCGTATTTTCTGTAACGCAAGACGAAAGTGTGCATTAGCAAACTTAGAAAAGCGTATTGCTTCCACATCGTATTAAGACTGTGTTGATGGTAGACGTCAACAATTTTTTTCACTCAAACACTAACGATCGTCACTACGTTCATCTTTTTTTTTCGGGCAAATATATCACTATCACGATCAGCCGCATTGCTCTTTGGTGTCCACAACACCATTTAATTTTAATAATGATACGGCATGAATACAGAAGCAACAAAAACTCTCTCATCAAAAGTTCCATCCAGCGTTTTACAACATCGGTCATTTGTCGAAATGTTAATTATCTACGGATGATCGCGCATCCACTCATGAGCAAAAGAGAAACGTCAGTATAGTGGCGCACTTGCAATAAATTGTGTGTGAATGAATACTTGCACTCGGATGTCGGCCTTGTTAGTGAAGCGCTGATCTGTGACGAGATGGCGTCCGTATTTCAATTGAAAATTTATTTTATGAGTGCTATTATGGTGCAGACGATATGCAACATTACACAAATAACGCACGCTTCAACAATTGCCCTAGTAAAATTGAGGTTGGAATTGCTGTTACATTCCGTAGTAAATATTCAAGACTCGTTCAGTGTCGATACTTGAATATTTCTCTCTCAGAGGAAATAGATTACAACAACAAATAGAAACGTAGTAATACAAATAATAGATAAAAAGCATTTTTCGGGGTTAGCAATTTATTTTTATGGTTTGATTCTCAATAACCGACCAAAAATATACACGTATAGTTTGCGCGCTGAATTTGTTTTGCTGTGTAATAACCTTCATTAATTAACGATGTAATTTTAACCAGAATATAAAATTAAATTACTGAAATTTGCTGCGCTTGCTAATGAGACGATACAGTTTCATTAAGTGTTTTCCATTAAAATGTGCTCTTAATGCATCTCAATGGAATTATTCCCCTGCGAGTTGATGAAAACGTAGACTCGTTTTCTGGAGAGTAACGTGGATATAATGCCACATTCAAAGAATTTCGCAGCTTCATTATTTTAGGGATTCCATCGCAACATTAAAAACCTGATGTTGTGTGAAGAGAAGGCTGTGTTATGACGTATAATTCTAATGACATCAAAACACCGAGAATTAGTTATTATTAAGTAAACGCTGCAGAGAAACAGAAATTCTTCGTGATAGGAATTCACTCCCATAAAAAGCAAGACAAGCATAAATGAAATAAGAGAACAGGAATGAGATACGAATGTTTTTTTAAAATTAGAAAATCTTTATGGAAGAGTAATACATAAGAGGAAGATAAATAGAAACAAAATTATGTTATGTATTTTTATAATGACAAGATTTGAAATTTTAACGCGTGTCTCCAGTATTTATATTTCAGTTTTCTTAGTTTTTTTTTTAATATTTAGAAATATATTTTTGTCAAGAAAGAGTAATTTACATATTTCTCTTTACCATAATTTATTTCTAAAGACGTATTTAAAGACAAACATTTTCCAAACTCCGACGGCATGACAACCTCATCTAAAGGTCCAGAAACCTTCATAGAACGTGAATAATCGTTCACACGATCCAAATTCGTGGATGGAAAAAGTTTCGCAAAAAAAATCTTGTTAAAAATCCTTTCAATATTTTTAACTGCGAATTGAAATCATAAAGTTGGGCAAATGAGTTTCATGGAAATAAATGTGGAGCAGTAACCGTTTTTAAACGACCTTTAAATTTTTGTGATTATCACTAAACGTAGGAGAACATTGTCCTCGGCACAATCTCAGCGAATTGTTCAATTGTGCGAGGCCATCGCAGCTTTCGTTGGGTCACGCCAGATGGCGCTTCAACAGAGTTCTCAACTTCATAATGAATACTTTTAATTATTTCCGTAGAATGTTGGTTCTACTGCGCATCGTAACTACGCAGATAATTAGGGCGTGGAAATCAAGAAAAGATTGGAAGACTTTTCACAGACTCGTTTCTTCCCCTTTCCCCATTAACATTCTGCAAATTGGAAGCTATTCAAGCTAACTATTCTGCAAATTCCGGTTTTCTCTCTCTCAAAAAGATTGCACGGTACCTTTTGAATTTTTCTCTAACCTTTTTCTTTTTTTGTTTAAAGATATCAACTAAGTTTTCAAATCACTGCCAGTGAGAGAGTGGCTCTCAAAAGAGATCCGATTAGTTTAACTACATTATTTGAAGTGCTTATTTCCGGAGATGAAAAGTTTTGCGTCTCATACTCCCATCTTTTTGAAGTCCTTCTTCTCTGAGAAATAACGGTGTCTCGAAAGTGGGCTTTCGTAGTATTTTCGGTATCGGAGGAAATATGTTCTTTTCAGTCCTTTATGAAAAGGTAAAGAGCTTTCGGCGCCTGTGAGAAGCGGCCTAAGAAGGCGTGGTTTCTGTAGGAAGTGTTGCTGTGTGGGTGTTTGTTCCGCGGAAGTTTTTACGACATTTCATTTACGCTGTGTCGTGGAGAGAGAATGCTAAAGAGAGGACGCATAAATATCAGCGAGAGAGTCGAGTTTTAAGGAAGTTCTACGTCATTTCGCCCTTTCACTGCTCATGCCACCTTTGCTTACGACCGGGCAAAAGAGAAACTTCCTTTTTTGTCTGCTTGAGTTTTTGTCTCATCGAGAGCACTACTGTTTCAAAATGTGTTTGTTTATATTCCTTCAAAATAATTCCTTTTGATGAAACTATTCTTGCATCTTTCACCAACGTTTAAAAAGGAAACGACTATTACAAACATTCCCAGTTCTTTCCGGTGACCTATTTGTCTCAGGTCCAGGACTTCCGCGTTGAAAACTGTACATTACTCCGATTTTGTAAAAAGTTCTCTAACAAATATAACTTTCTTTATTAGAAAATAAATCAATAATTGGTAATAATTCTACATTCTATTTGTTTCTGAATATTCAAATTTTTTCGGCATGTTCCTGAAACTAAACTGTTATTTCCTTCAGTTGTAAGTCTTTCTAAAAGCGCACGTATTTATTCATCTTTTAGAACTTTCAACAAGCAAACTAAACTCTCTTATTTCAATTTGAGAATCTTTATTATTAATTAATCATAAAAAAGCTGTCTTCATTTTAACGAAAATGTAAACAGTTGAACTTTTTTACATATTTTATTATACACAGGACTGACGTAAGCTTTTAGAGCAATCTCAGTTTATAATTTACAGATGAAAATGAATTATAGTTTAATCCGTCGCAAAACCCAAATTTTTGTTGTTGAATCTGAATGTAGACGGTGGATTTTAATGGGAGGAAAATAAATTGTTAATCATGCTTGTGATGAGTAAAAAATGGCCCTGCAAATATGTACTCAAAGCTAAATTATCCGATAATTTCCATTGTAATCAGATACTGTATAGCAGACCTCGATTTAAAGTAGTTGGCAGGTTATAGTAATGTTGGCGTCTAACAATTTATCGCTTAGGCGGACGATAAAGTAGTCTACGTTTAAAATATTTCTGCATGTGCCTTAAATATGAAAATATAAGTTTAGTCTAATGTTTGGATCTGTAAGTGGACTAAGTAAAACTGTTTGATGAAATATTTACATAAAATGTATGTATTATTATGTTACTATTTTAAGTAAAAGATTCACAAAATGTACATATACAAAATGCAGTTTAACTAAAAACATGATTTACTGTCTTTCTCTTTTACTGCTTTTTGTAACTTAGACTACTTTAGCCCCAGACTAGTGATATTTAAGCAGGGAACGACGAGAGTAACGGAAATAGTTACTAAGACCATTTTTGTGTCGGTCATTGGAGGCAATTATGGATGGCAAAAAAAGAATAACTATTGGTTCCTGGCACGTCACCTGTTATGGTCTTTCGCGACGTGAATGTTTTATCCGAGAAGAGGGCAGGCCTCTCCAGGGGGTTAGATCTAGTGGCGACCAAAACGTCGACCTTGGGGGTTTCCTTCTCCAGGTCTCTCCCTCAGCTGGGCACCCCCCAGCCTGGACATTCTCTAAGCTCCCGAACGGTCTCCCGACATGTGTGGTGTGTGGTATGACGTGTGTGGTGTGTGGTTTCTGGTATGTGACATGTGTGGTAGTGTAGTGCATGTAGCTGTGTGTGTGTGTGTGTATGTGTGTAAGTAAGGGGTGACGACAGGGCAAGAGAAAGTGAAGATAGCGCGCGGTACGTGGCCGTTTGTTAGGATACTGCTCCGACATTCGCCTGGTGTTGTTCGGAAAAATTACGGAAAACCACTGATCAAAGCGGATGCCACCTATTCTCCACACAGCGACTAAATTTGTCCAAACTACGTACACAGTGTCGAAATTCCTGCCACCGTCGGGACTCGAACCCAAAGATCTCTCGGCCAGAGGCACTGCAATGACATCACTTGATACTTTGAGGCCCCTCAGCCGGTTGTTTTCGTTAAATGTTCAGTCTTTTAAACATTCATACAACACTCATTTTTTGGTAATATTTCTCCTGATTCGATGTGTGTAAGTAAAGGGTGATTATAGAATAAGATAAGGAATAGAATAAGGAAGAGGAGGGATGGATTGAGCACGATCCGTTTGTTAAAGCACTGCTCCGGTATTCGCCTGGGGTCGATCGGAGAAACCATGCAAATTTACCAATCAGAACAGCCGGCCACTAGCAGTATCCTCTCGACAACGGCCTAGTTGTACAGTAAGCGTCGGAAATTGGCTACCATCAGGACTCAAAAAACAATTGGCCGTGTTGACAGTTGGACGCCAATATGGAGCTCTGTTCGAAAATACCGAATAAAGCAGCCTCTGTCAGAGGTGCTCAATAGACACGCCATCCCAGGAATATTACCAGGATTTTTCATTTAATGGAATTCTGTCAATTAAGCAGAAATATGCTTCGGTAATCGGAAAGAAAATATTTTTCACGAAATTCTACCTGTCGCTGGAATCATGAATCCTCACTACTTGATTTATGCAGGAAAAAGAAATATTTTTAAACAACTGGTGATCGTGCACCTATTATGAAATGCCGGGACGTGCGTCAAAGCCCATTTCCGCTTTAAGTTGCTATTGCTACTGCTACTGCTACTACTATTACTACTTCTATTACTACTACTATTACTACTACTATTTCTTTTACTACTACTGCCACTACTACTACTACTACTGCTACTGCTACGCTACTTAAAATAGCCCTTATAATAGGCAAAATCCACTGCAAGACGTGAAACAAAAGCAGAACTTGATTTTCTGCTGGGACTTATGCGAAGAACACGTTCTATCGTGCTCATCGTACGTTAGTACGATGAGCAGTAGAACCAACCTTCTAAAAATATAATTAAAAATCATCTAGTCAACTATTTGGCGAAATTGACCGGATTTTCGTCCTTCTAGTGACAAATTTCGGGCATATGGATATATCAACCCTGAATAATATGAAAGTAATAACGACAAACCATGTTTATCAGAAACATCGAGGGAAGGCTATCAGCGAAGGACGCAAAGGAATGTAGTGGGAAACGCGAGAATCCGTGAAAAGTGGTGTCTTGTCTTATTTTAGTTTCACTGTCTCTAGGAAGAGGAAGATATGAATCGCAGGAGGTAATATCCCGCAGGAAGCTGCAGAAAGGGAAAGTAATTATGTTATGACTTTCGATTTGTATTCGCGTACTCCCCGTTGGAATAGTACTACATTTTGTATTTACCAATCATGTCACTTTAATGCACGAGTAAGTAGTCTTCTCATATGATGGTCCTTAGAAACGGGTCAGAAAATGTTCACGAGTGATGTGAAGTTGTATTAACATAACCAAGTTTCGTTCGCGAGTTCTGCATAAAAACTGTTATAATTTCTTAATAAATGTAGTTCACTTCTATGCTTGACTTAGAAAAGAGGATATTTTTTAAAGTCTTGGTAATATGTGATGTCATGTTATATGACGACAACATGTTTGATTATTTCTTTCAGCAGAACACTGAAGTTTGACTGAACACTGATGAAGTTTCTAGTTGCAGAACATTATGAAAGAGTGTTTTGAGCAAAGACAAAATTATAAAACGCAATTCTATAAATTAAATGATTTGCTCTAATATTGAGTATTGTCAGTGAAATTATCGTACTTAAGAACTTTTCAAATGTTATACCGCATGATTTTCTGAGTTTACCGATAAACCCACAAGCCGAATAAATTTACGTGTACGTATGGGCGAATATTGGAAAAGTTATAACACTCTGAGTATTTCATCGAACAAAATGCAGTTATTTTCATCACCTTCTCTTTTTGAAACAAATCGTGGCAAACAAAACATTATTATTATTATTATTATTATTATTATTATTATTATTATTATTATTTATGTGTACATTACTTTTCTACAGCGGAAGTCAGCATTTTAGTGTTGATTACCTTTTTATACTTCAGGGTTGTTAGCCCTGGAGGATGGGATGAAATTATAATGATGAAAGATGAAATAGACACACACGAACATTCAGAGACACACAGAACACAACCATACCCGATGCGGAACTCGAACCCGCTATCCTTTTTGTCCGAAACTGTCAAGTATTATTATTATTATTATTATTATTATTATTATTATTATTATTAAAAATGAAATTAAGGAAAATCCCGAATTGATACATTCTGAGACCCTACACAACATTTTGAAGAGAAAAAATTCGGCCGAGCTTATTATGCTGTGTGTGCCAAGATAAATGAAAAGCAATATAAATTGCATAATTTGTCTGCACTTTCTGATGCATAGCTAAAAAGAAACACACACACACACACACAACAAAAACAACAACAACACACGAATAAGCTAATCCCCACAGTGTGGTCACTTACACCAAAGCATGTAAACAGAACAATACATAACATGCAGTTCTTCTAAGGCCTCATTAAGAGCTGTAGCTTAGTTAATACTTCTTGGAAATAATTTATAGAGTTAATTAATAATGGAGTATTTTCCCTTCTAAAATGGAAAAGAAGCACACCAAAAATGTTTGTGATGATAAACTTTCATAATGAAGTGTATCTAAACTTTTTTCTCAATGATCAGCAGAAATAAATACATTTTTTATATTCTTGGGTATCTAAGAATCTAAATTCGTTTTCATGTTTAAGAAACTTTTAATTAATCGTTGTGAAAAATCTTTACTTTTCACTTCAACTAAAAGTTTCAAAACAAAAATATATTTAAATGAAAAATGAACCTAACTCAACAATATTGTGAGTTTGAAACTCAACCTAATCAGGTCATTAATTATGAAAATGTAGAGACTGAAGGTAACTTACTACTTTATGATTTTTTCAAAGCGTATTTTACTTAATATGAATTTTCGAACCAGACTAATAACACGAGAAAAATAACAGTAAGACTGTAAGGAAGAAGTGAATTCAAGACCATCAAAGTCATCATGACGATGGGAAATTCTTTTTCCATTTTCGAAACGACTTATAAAAAAACAAACAAAAAAAGAAAGAAGAACAGTGCTTTGAGACACGGTCCTTTAGCTTCGTTCTCATAATAGAGAGACAGAAGACTGCACACTGTAATAAAAGTAACTTCGCGAAAGACGCACGCACATATTTTTTTGCTCGCTGAAAATTCTCTCCCATCGTTCTTCTCACAATCTACGGCATACCGTACTCCACGGTTAGCGCATCTTTTCTGTTCTTCTCCGGCATTCTTTGTGCATTCTATGAAACTTCTGAACACTTTTTCTGCGACATATCTCGCGTTTATCTTGCACTTTGTGGCGGTGTGTCTTCAGTTTCCTGGGCTTTCTGTGAGATTTTGTGTGTACGTCCAACCTCTTCCCTGATGTTCTCCCTGAGCGTGAAGTTTCTTTTTTATCTTCTTGGGGAGTGTTCTCGGTACAAAAAAAACTGGAAATGGGCCCCATACGTCCAGTGAGTTTTAGGTGAAGTAGCAGACGTAAGTGTGACCGTTTTCCGATGGGAGCTCTCTAGGTGAATTGTTGTTTGTGAGATTTTAAATATGTTTGGGGAGATAGAATACTCGTAGTGCATACTGAATAAATTTAACAAAGTTTGCATTACATCTAATTCGTATTCACATAATTTTGTGTAGTAAACGTTCTATATTTACCGTATATTCTATACCAAACGTTCCATATTTACCGCCGTAAATTTTTTGACTTTTTTTTAAGGAATAGAGGGATATAATTAATGGGGAAAAAAAAAAGTTTTTGGGAATTTGGAGGGGATTCTTTGTTCACCCCTATATTTATTTTAAAAGTTTTTTCAACTGTATATCCTATAGGAAGGAGGGAAGGATATGAATAATCTCGCAAGGTAGTATTTAATATAATTAGCGAGCAAAGGAAGTGCTGTGCTAGAAAGTGAGAAACTAAATAAAAAGATAATTGAACTTTATCGATTATGCACATTGTAGTTGTAATCTGAAGAAGAAACAATAAATCAGAGGCAAGGGAAACAACTTTTGTGAAACTATTCTGGAGGTCCGGAGTAGAAACGCCATTTTTTGGTTTATTTCACTCAAACTGGTCAACTTAATTTCCTGCCGATCCTCAAAGGTTTTTCTCATATTAATCATCCTCCTCAACGGTCAAGAAAATGTATGCGCAGATGATGTGAAGTTGTATTAACATAACAAGTTTCGTCTCGCCTGAAGTTGACTCACTTGAATTATATTTGTTGTTGTTTATATAATGTAGTTCACTTCATGCTTGTGACTAGAAGAGGTATTTTTAAATGTCTTGGTAATTATGGACTCATGTTTACATAGAGCGACTACTGTTTTTGTTTATATTTTTTCTGCAGAGCACTGAATTTGACTGAACACTGAATTTTACTGAATACTCATAAAGTTCTAGTTGCAGAACATTATGAAAGGTTTGTGGCAAGACAAAATTATAAAGCAATCTATAATTAACATGATTTTGCCTCGAACATTGAATATTGTCAGTGAAATTATCGTAATTAAGAATCTTTCAAAGGTAAGACGCTTGATGTTCGAGTTTACCGATAAACCACAGCCGGAATAAATTCACGTGTACTATGAGCGAAATATTGGAAAGTTGTAAACTACTCGAGTTATTTTTCACAGAACAAAAAGCAGTTAATTTCCATCACCTTCTCTTTTTTGAACCAAATGCCGCAAAGCAACACATATTATTATATTTATTATTATTATTATTAATTATTATTATTATTATTATTATTTATTATTTTACTATTATGAAAACGATAATAACAGAAAATCCGACTTGATACATTCTGGTGACGCCTACACAAATTTTGAAGAGCAAAAGTCGGCGACTTATATGCTGTTATGCCAAGAATAATGAAAAGCAATAAAATCACTTGATTCATAATATGAATTGGCATATTTGTCTCATTCAGATATGCACTGCTGAAAAAAACAACGAACACGCTAACCTCCCAGGAGGTTACTTACACCAAGCATGTAAAGAGAACTAATAAATAACGTGCCATTCTTCTAAAGGCCCATTAGGAGCTCAGCAAAGTTTAATACTTCTTGAAACATAATCCGTAGAGTTAAATTAATAATGGAATATTTTCCTTCTAAATGGAAAGAACACAGTAAAAATGTTTGTAATGAAATATTATAATGAAAGTGATTTTAACTTTTTTCTCAATGATAGCCGAAAAATAGAATACATTTTGTATGTCGGCATCTAAGATCTAACTTGTTTTACTGTTTAAGTAGAATGTTTAATTAATCGTTGTGAAAATTTTTCCACTTTTTCAACTTCAAACTAAAAGTTTCAAAACAAAATAATATCCTAAAATGAAAAATGAACGCTAACTCAGCAATATTGTGAGTTTGAAAACCCAAGGTAATCAGGTAATTAATTATGAAATGTAAGAGCTGAAGGTAACTTCACTCTTAATGATTTTTTCAAAGTATAATTTAACTTAATGTGATTTTCGAACAGATATAAGAATGAAAAATCACAGTAAGACTGTGAGGAGAAGTGAATTCAAGCACCATCAAAGTCATCATGACGATGGAGAAACTTCTTTTCCATTTTTGAATCGACCACACCCTCCCACCCCCCTCGCCCCCCATAAAAAACGAACCAAAAGAAAGCAAGAACAGTGCTTTTGAGACACCGGTTCTTTAGCTTAACGTTCTCATAATAGAAGGACAGAAGATCGCACACTGTAATAAAAGTAAATTCGCGAAGAGCGCACGCACATACATTTTTTATGCTCAGCTAAATTCTCTCCCATGTTCTTCTCACAAATCTACGGCATAACCGTACTCCACGGTTAGCGCATCTTTTTCTGTTCTTCTCCCGGATTCTTTGTGGCATTCCTTGAAACTTTGACACATTTTTCTGCGACATATCTGCGTTTATCTGCAGCTTTGTGGGGTTGTCCTTCAAGTTTCCTGGCTTTCTGTGAGATTTTGGTGTGTACCTCAAACCTCTTCCCTGAATGTTCTCCCCCTGAGCGTGAAGTTTCTTTTTTTCTTCTTGGGGATGTGTTCTCGAAAAAAAAAACGAAAAATGGAGGCCATCTACGTACCAGTGAGGATTAATTAAAAAGTGGAAACTAGCGACGTCCGTGTGACCGTTTTCGACTGGGACGTCTCTAGGTGGAATTGGTTATTTGTTGAAGACTTTTTAAACATATGTTTGGGGAGCGGTAAGAATCCTTCGTAGTGCATACGGCATAAACTTAACAAAAAGTTTTGCATTACATCTAATTCGTATTCACATAATTTTGTGTAGTAAACGTTCTTATTTACGTATATTCTATACAAACGTTCCATATTTACCGCCGTAAAGATTATATTGACAGATCTGCTGGCCTCATTCGCTGTTAGATGTTATGACTTGACGTAAAGCAATCGGTTTCGGGAATTTGTTTACGTTTGTCAGAGCGTAGGAACAGCGTTGCACAGCCAGGTGAATGCGGGGCACTGCATAATAACGGTTCATGTCTCTCCTTTGTTCTAACTCTCTTCCCTTACTACACATACATCTACACATACAT
>BOPP01000007.1:735240-758165 GCA_017312745.1 Gryllus bimaculatus | reverse complement strand
TACATGCACTATACTACCACCCAAGTCGAGAGATCATTCAGGAGTTCAGAGCTTGACCCGGCTGAGTCGGTGACCGGTAGGGACGATACCTGGAAATGGGAAACCATATAATCCGACGTGTGAGGTCGGCGCTGGATCTCCGGTTCTAGCAGGGAAGGAACACCGCTATATTACAGAAGATAACATGAACTACACTTACAGAAATAACGCCCATTACAGTTCACGCGGATTGGATACACTAAGTAATCTATCAATCAAATAACCTTGCCGTTCATTTTACGTAAAATTCCCTTGTATCAGTACTATCTGGGCAAATAAAATATGCCATCGCCCAGGGTCGGGTTAATATCTTAATGTCTTAAGCATGTACAAATAATGGGACCGCTGATAATGTTAAAGTTATTAAACGTAAGTAATCAAAATGAATAAGAGAATATAATTATAACTGTTGAAAATTTAATAATTGTTATAACAATAATAGATACATCAAGAAAATTGAATTTGAAATAATTGTCATCAACAGTTCCTTTGCAGCAAATTTTCTAAGAGCATTTTGTGATTGTAAAACATTTTTATTATTTTCTGATGGTCAATAACATTGTTTAAATTATGTTCACAAATTTACGAAAAAAAAACAAACAAACTTGTGTTTAAAAAATATTAACCTGTATCCAACGAGGACTCTATACATATGCTTTGTCTTCTTATGTGTACCCACACCCACGCCTTGATTTCGGTGCATATCCTTCGGGAATTATGGTATCAAAAATATAGTTGATGCAATAAAAACTGTTATTTACTTTTTCTTGAACATGCTTGTCAATCACTACACTCCACGTGTGTAATTTGAATCCTTGCAAGGTTACTACAAGCATACTTTACTGTCTACCTAATCTTCCTTTGTTCGTAAGTTCAACGCCACGCACCGTCTGTCCTTTGTTTACCTAACAACCAGTTTGCCTGCATGTGTGGAAAGAAAGCTTAGATCATTCTTGTTAAGCAACACAGGTCGACAACTACATGAACTCACGCGATGTAAGATAACCTTTTATTATTCTAAACATAAAATCTGTATTCACAACCTTATTTTCTATATAATCGTTTATTACATCCATTAGTCAAGCAACAAACGTTAATTACTAGTAATAATATTGTTAAACCAATGAAAAAAACTCGTGCTATAGAATGGCATAGACTTTTTCAGCCTTGTTTGTATTCCAACTTCTTTACCCTGGGCTCGATTTTCGGTTTTGTTCCCTGCCTCCAGCTGCAATCTATTAGCACCTTCGATATTTTTTCACACTTTTTTCAATTTTCCGATCTCCTATTGATAGAAGTACGAGTTTTAAGAATAAGAAGAAACCTATTCCCGAATGCAAATTTTCGTGGAGCACCTGTGGAGCAGTTTTTGAGAAAATTTCGTTCGAGTTGTTTTCAATACGCACAATGTGAGCACATTTTTATAGAAAACTTTTGACTATTGAGAAACTTGATACAAGATAAATTGCAGAATTTTTAACCACAAATACAATAATGTATAAGAAGAGGCCGTTATTGAAATTTTGACTAGGTGAGAAATATTTTAAAAAAATTACATTTATATAACTTAAGAAAAAACAAAAGAATTTACCAAAGTGGCTTTTACCTCATGATGTTCAGTGCATGTAATACAATTCGCACAACGAGTATGAAGAAAACATTTCGAGCCGCTTTTTAGAAAATGTTGTTGATAATATTTTTAATACTTCCCATATTGTACTCAAAATTAATCAGAAAACTGGCATTTTCAAAAAATAAATAACTTATAACTGGGATATCATTTCAATTTTGTTACGTATATAATGTAACCGTATGCTGTAATAGAGAATAGTGGTTTTTACAAGTAAGTTAAATAAAATATTTCTCTCTGAAAGCGAAATAGGTAATGTGGCATTTTCGAGATAATTCTCGGAACCATTATTCCATGAAAAAAATTAATAAAATCGCTTCTAGGAACAATTATTTTTTTTAATATCCGAAAACGCACCAGTCCAATTATTTTCAATTGTTTAGAATTGAACGCTCTTTGGCTAAGGTGCGTTAAAAAGCCCGACAAATTAATTTTGATAGCAAAGCAAATTTGTAAAATACGTTCTTGAAAACTTTTATGCAGCCGACGCGTCTAGCAATATATTTTTTTACATTTGTTTTCCCTCCGGTATTCACTTAATCTTGCCTCTTCACGAATTTGTATTTAAACCCATTCTGCCCACACCCCCTCTTTTTTCATTTTCCTCTCGCATTTGCTTTTTCTCATTCATTCTTTTTCCTTCCGTTTCCTCTCGAGCATTCACAGAAGTACAATTGTTCTTCATTTGTTGCCGCAGGGTTTTTTCTCGTCATACAGTCTCAAATGAATCCTAATGCATGGCTAGTTAAATGTTGTCACAACTCAACTTTATGAGTAAAGAGAGATATATTCAGAGGGGGAAAACTTTTTTGTGCTTTTTTGTGCGGGAGGAACACACAACGCGCCGAGTCACGTGAAGCAAAACTCGATCTGCGATTAAAGGGGACCCACTCGCGGTCCGCGCTTCTTTTGTCTCCGCCTGTTGCAGAGCAGTTCGCACGTTCGCCAGTAAACTGCTTTTATTGTTGCCGGAGAAATTTATAGATCGTTCAGTGTTCTGTCCCCGGCTTTACCACTTCCCGGTGTAAAGATATCTTTCTCCAGTTGCTAACCGTCTGAAGGGAGGGTTTAGCAAACTGTGGGCAAATGCTCCGATGAAAGACCCTTGAGTTAAGTGTTTTTAGTTACTTTTTGTGAAGTTTTCGTAAAACTTTTTAAGTTTAAAGGCTGTTGACTTCAATTTTTTATACGCACCCCTCGTCGAAGTTTTTTGTACATTAATTTAACGATAAGTAAGATAAACATTTTCATATATAATGCTCAATAGAATACAGAAATCTCAATGTGACAGTTGTCGGATCTCCCCAGTACATCATTCCTGCTACTTGATTGATTATTTCATGCTTTTAGACGCCAAAAGCTAACGACGTTAGTCACGCACGCTTTGTCCATGTTTTTATGACGTGAGATGGTGATACTACCCTCTGGATGGTAACATCCGGCTTGCGGACTTTTCTCCAACCAGCGAGAAATAGCCCCAGCCCGGACACGCTCTAAGTTCCCCACTTGTCTCCCAACGTATCATGTGGTAATGTGATGTATGTGTGTATGTTTAAACAAGAGGAGACGATAGAACAAGGAAGAGGAAGGAAAGAACGCGCGCGGTACACAAACCATTTGTTAGGGTACTGCTCCGGCATTCGCCTGGCGTTGACCGGAGAAAACACATGAAACTCCTGATCAGAGCACTTCGCCGATGGAATTATCCTTTAGACAGCGGGTAGCTAAGATATCTACTAACAAAGATAGCTAAGTAGCTAGTGTCAAAAATCTGCTCCCGCCTACATTCATCCATTCCAAACATTCATCCTTTCCCAACATAAACGCAACTCCTTACTTCGATGCATGAAACGCTCCAGAGAAATCGCAGCGGGGCTGGAAGATGGCCTCCAAACACAGGTAGCGCTCCGCCCCGGAACCCGCCCCACGTCTCACCCCGCGCACCGCCCCGCGCACCGCCTCGGCGCACGCGCCTCGCGGCACCCGGCGCACCCCCGCGCGCGCCCGCGCGCCGCCCACCCCGCGGCCCGCCCCACGCGCACTCCCCCAGCGCGCCCTCCGCCTTTACCGCCCCCGTCTCGTGCGGCACCACGGCCCCCACGCTCCGCACGCCAGCGCGACCCACCCCGCCCCGCCCCGGCGCCGCGCGCCCGCCCCGCGTCTCCGCTCCGCGTTCCGCCCCGCGCCGGCCGGCGCCGCACCGCCGCCGCGCCCTCACACCTCGCCCCACGCCCTGCCGCGCTCCGCCTGCCGCCTCGCCGCTCGCCCCGCCCCGCCGCGCTCGCCCGCCTCGCCCGCCTCGCCCGCGCCTCCGCCCGCCCGCCCGCCTCGCCGCGGCTCGCCCGCCTCGCCCCCCTCGCCCCGCTCGCCGGCTCGGCCCGCCTGGCCCGCTCCCGCTCGCCCGCCCGCCCGTCGCGCAGCCGACACGCCCGGCCATGCGCTCCACATCCCCTCGGCCCCCGGACCTGCGGGCGGTATTGACTTGCAGGAGCCCTCCCTGCAGACGAGATGTGGCGGTCGCGACGGCGCGCCGGCGGAGGGACAAATGCCAGGGCTCGCGTTCGATATGCTTACACGACGCGCGCCGCGAGGGCTCACGGGCACGTAATGTGCGGGTGAAGAAAGTTGCAGCCCGACGGGTAGATGGTGCAGCGCTGCTGTTTTTTGGACTACGACGATGAGGAATAAGCCGGGCGCACGTTTGTTACGGCGAGAGCTGGAGGGCAGTGGGATGGACGTGCGTTCTATCGGATCAAAAAGGGTTATTTTATTATTAATTATTATTATTATTAATTATTATTATTATTATTATTATTTATTATTTATATTTATTATATTATATACGATATAATTAATAAGATTAATTATTATAATTTGCTGTGTTGTCAAAATATAGGTAACATTAATGGTGAATTTACAATTTTTTAAGTCTATGAATCTTATTCACAAAAACATTTGGTACCTCCGAGTGCCAATAAACATAACATGAGCGCCACTTGCAGAAGCAATGGCCTGTGGGCGAGCCTTATCATACTATTTACAATTTACCGTAATTCAAGAAACAAAGTTAGGATTGATCCAAATGTAATACGTTTATAGCCATGAGTTTTCGATTTTTTCTTTGAAAGTGGTAGGCATTCAATTTAAGTTATTTCTTGTTTTTAATTCAAGGAAATCATAATTCAATTTCTTGTCACGCGGTGATTGTAAAGCGATATTATTGTATTTTCTCGATAAACGCACAATCTATTAAAATGTGGATCTCAAAAAAATTCTTCTGAAAAACATATTTAAAAATTAACTACCTTGCTGTTCTTATCGTTGATTTTCGAAGAGAAAATAAAGAAAAATTCACGTGAAATTTTAATTATTGCAAAATTGAAACAAAAACGCGAAAGAATATTGCTTCCAGGAATATTTCATTAACGAAGGGGTTAGCGCTCGATCATGTATTTTAATTGGCGAAGAAATGGTACATTCTTCAGATTCTTTGATGTTTTCTCTTTAGGCGGGGGGGGGGGAGGAAGACATGGTTCCTATGAAATATTCAAAGTGGCTCATACCCTACCGTTATAAAACATTTTATTTGCCTAAAGCCATGCTAAAATGACCTAGAGAACCCGCATTTTAAAATGTACCGTAATTACGAGAAGCGGTTGAACATATTCGTCTATCCATATATTGATACTTTTATAAATCAATACTATTTTCTTATTGTACAGGCCCTAGAGAAATAAATTATTTAAAAAAGTTATTTTACTCGTAAAAGACAGCACTTGCAGTGCTGTAGTCATTTAACTCGTTGGCTCGCTATTTTTCTAAAATTACAATTTATTTTTATATTTATATGTGTCCTTTTTAGTTTTTTTTAACTCGTGTATCTTAATAAAACCATTAGTATTATATGCGAAAATAAATATGTTGAAATTCTTAAATTTTCAAAAACAACTGCGGAAAAATAAGAAATTTTACATTATCTGCAGTGTAACGAACGAATTCCTTGCAAAAGAGTGAAAAAACTTGCGAATGTACCCTGAAAATGGACAGCATGGACTTAAATAGGAATCGTTAAAATGCGAAACAAATCCAAAACCAACCAAAAACAGGTAAAAATAACGAAAAATGTTCTAAACTTCCGCGATTAAGATGGCTAAGTAGAAGATCTCTTCTTCAACCGCCAAAAATCATTTCAAAATTCATAACTAGGCTGAAAATTGTTTTACAAGTAAAATGTCATACGCATCTTAAAATATTATTGGATAAGAGGATTCAGATATGTAGTTTTAAGCTGCGCACACCTATTCCGTTCATTGTTTTCCACCTGCTCATGCAGCAAGAAATCCGGGGAAGGATATGCGGGACTCGATCCTAGGATCTTCCCGTCTACAGTACTACACAGTACTACACAGTACTACACAGTACTACACAGTACTACACAGTACTACACAGCACTACACAGTACTACACGGTACTACACAGTACTACACAGCACTACACAGCACTACATAGCACTACACAGTACTACACAGCACTACACAGCACTACACAGCACTACACAGTACTACACAGCACTACACAGTACTACACAGTACTACACAGTACTACACAGTACTACACAGTACTACAGTAACATAAATTGATGCCCTGCACCACGTTTCCCGGTGCACTGCTTGAATATTGCCTTCATTTGTCGCTGGTCGTAATACTACATGGTTGTTTTAGGCTGCGCGGTGAGAAATAGGCACTAGGCTCTTTGTTACGACCGCGACGCGGAATAGAGTGCACTTGGACGAATCGTCATTCTAGCTACACAGTGAATATTAACACAACTAGTGAGCAATGCAGCGTTGAAATTTCACTTAGGATTTATAAACGAACGAGACAGCATGAGTTCTATCGCTTACAGTTTAATTTAATTTCAAGTATGATATCATTAGAGCGATAGCGTTAGTTAAAACTTTAATTAAGAAAAGACTGGAAAGCGAATTCGTAATGATGTTTCTGTGACTGTTTATAGTTTAGTACCCGAACGTGCAGTGATACTTGAGAAAGAATATTGCGCCCGGCAAAGGTTTATTCAGCATTACTGTTTTAGTCCCCGCGAAGAGGAATAATTAGGGTCTAGGTTAATTTCTTACCAGTGACACGATTGCTTCTAAGATGAATCATCAATTTACCTAAACAATAAATATTAAACTAGTTATCTATAATTAATATTAATCTAAAAAGTTAACATTTTTAACAAAAATTTTTAATGAAAGATATCATTAAGGTGAATTCAATTCTCTATTACAAATACTTCTTGTTATGCTTTGGTACAGTAACATTCAACTCTGTATTTAGTTTTTTATAGTTATTCAAGATCGCATCAACATCTAGGTCATTCGCGACCACTATTGTATTGAACGTTATGGTCACTGTGAAGACATGATATGACGATGATATGGGGTGAAAGGACGAACACAAATTCAACCACGATCGAGGCGAGACTCGAACCCGCGATCTTTCAGTCCGAGATTTATTCGTTCATGCTGTGGAGGTTTGAACATTTAGCTCATTTAAGATTGATTCATCGTAACAAGTTTAGGCTCCACGACAAGAAACATGTCTTTGAAATTGCTTTGGGAAGAATCATTCTAGTGCAGGGGTGTACAACTTGCAATGCCCCAAGGGCCGCAACTAAAACATTTCATTAATTGGATTGTTGGTGAAGTAGATACCTTTTTATTATGATAAATAAATAAAGATATTCTCAGGTATCAGTATTTTAATTCAACTTATGATCATTTCGATCGCGTAGCGATCATCTTCAGAGCTTTGTTTTCAGCCCAGCACTTTGGGAGCAGAACTTTGTTTTCGGCCCAGAAGCTGCAAGCTCTGAAGATGATCGCTAAGCGATCGAAATGGTCATAAGTTGAATTAAAATATTGATACCTGACAATATCATTATTTATTTATCATAAAACATTTCATATGATTGCGGGCCATATTTTCATTACGCGGGCGATCCACATCTGACTACCCCGTAATGTTAATCTTGGTACTTCGTTCGGATGTTCAGGGGTTCAGGGGATGGTAAAAATTAAGTATGCGTGATAACAGACCGTACCATGTACAATCAAATTGGGATGATTTTTAATTTCCGAATTTACTGAAAAAAATATTACTTCGTCTATTTTTACAAGAAAGAGAGAGTTAGTCCCGGCAGGGCACGTGCGCCACGCCCAGATTATTTTCTGCCAACATGGATGAAAGGGACTTTCACTTTTGACTAATAACCTTTCGCCGATCACAATAAATGGCATCGCGGGTCGCATGCGGCCCGCGGGCCGTCACTTGGACAACCCTGTTCTAGCTGAAAGATAAATACCAGAGCACATATAGAGAGCAATGCAGCATTTAATATTGCGATTTCTTCATTGAGAGCGCGAGCACATTTTCTGTTCGTTATTACAAATTATATACGACCGAGCTAACGCCGAGTAGCAAAATATTGCTATATTATTATTATTCTTCACTTCACGGATTAGGCTCATGACCTGTTCCGTTTCCAGAAAGCATTCATTTCCATCTTTTCCTCGGCCTTCCTATATTTCTTGTACCACGAGGATGATAGTTATAAACTTTTTTGGATATTCTTGTTCTTTCCCATTCTTCCTGTGTGTTCTTTCCATCTCTCTCTGTATTCCTCTATTTTCCCATTTATAGCTTCTATTTTCAATTAATAAAACATAAAGGAATAATTTATTCACTATGATGAATCATTCATTGATACATTCGCACCAAAAATAATATCAGATTAATTACTAATTCATTCAAGTTATTTATTCATTCTTTAATCCATTAATTCACAATGAAGCACTAATTTATTCATTTACTAAGAATAAATAGTTTATTAATTCGTTCATTCCTTCATTAATTCAAAAACGTATTAATTAATTGAGGAGCTCAGGATACTAACGGTAGATTCCAACCCACCTCGCGAGTTAGAAGTATCACGATAAACTTCTGCCATGTACCTATCAAGTACATGGCAAAACCCTCAAATTCCACCTTCAAAAATTTGTCACGAGTGAAAGTGAACGTGCACAAAAACAGAAAAAGGCATTTTCTCAAAACGAAGTTTGTTTGGGATTTGTCGTTATTACACTGAGCATTCATTTATTCATTAAGAATAATTAATTTTTTTTGTACATACATAAGAAAGCATATGTATTATTTGCAGAAAGTATATATTTGTATTATTTTTTTGGTAGATAGAGTCACTGTTTCTTCCATCGTGTGGGTGCTTTGCAAAGACGAGGCCGTTTGTGGAGCGTGCGGTGCGATTGTCGACAAATAGCGTTGTTTGTTGGAAGCGTTACACGTTGACGAATAGGCATCATACAAAGCGTGTGCAAATGAAAACGACGTACCACGTCGAGGTTATGTAATTTATTTTTTAGGTATGTGTTTGAGCCCACTGTGAGAGGATTCGTTGTTCTAGAGTTTCAGTGTATAACATTGCACTTGCTTATAATGAAGATTGAAAAAGATAGATCAATTGAATACCAATTTAATACGACGATGTATTCTTCAAATGAAGGTGTGTCTCTGGAGCCTGAACGGTCTTTTTACTTTCTTTATCTTTGCTTACGCAGTAGAGAGACTTTCATGAAATGCCGCGGAAAAAATTTTCGGCAGAAAGACTCTTATTGCCGTACTTTGATAACAGAAAAGTGGACAAATTCGGTTGCTACATTTAGAAAACAATCCTCTAGCACATGGTGTAGAGGACTCGTTGGTTGTAAACGTTCTAGAAAGAACTCTCTTCCACATTGAAAATTCATTGACAATCTACTGAGAAGATCTCTATCAACATTTATTATATCACAAAATACTGTGAATTATCGTATTTTCTTATTAAAGATCTAAACAAATATTAAAGTGTGCCGATGTTTCAAAATTTATAATTTCGTCAGAAGGAAAACGAAATACAAATCATACCTACACTATTAAAATTGATTGGATCATACTAGTACAAAAATTCTTTACATAACATACAATTATAATTAACATACATACAATACATATAATTAACATTCTTTACATAACATTTACATTCTTTAATAATATTATTCAAATATAACAAAAAGTAAAATATAAACAACATATTTTTTGTTTAGTTTTAATAAGACACATAATACTAAATTGTTAGTTTGTAAAATAACAAAAATAGAATACATAAAAGAATATAATGTTTTTGTTTATATTTCATAATCCTGACGATTAAATAATTTATTTCTAATGTCGCCATGCTTAACTACTCTCGTTTTTAATCTTAAATGACCAACTCCCTTGAACTAGAACATTCTGTGTTCCAAAGAGTCCTTCTGAACGCTTTTACAAAGGTCATTCATCATTTATTTATGATGTACAGCATTATTTGAAATGGCTTACAGATGAATACGACGTATCTTGTTTCAATCAATACAGTTAAGTTGAGAACCAAACAAGAGTCAAAATTAAAATATACAGTCGGGTATTTTCACGCTGGTAACATTGCACGTTGCTTGTTTTATGAAATTATGTTGTTTTGCTAAAAAAAGCGAACTGATTTCCACCTATAAGTGAATATTGCAACTCTTTGCGATACTTTTTTTGTTCCTGAGTAGTTGAATTAGTCTTGTCGTTACTGAAAACGGATTGATTGTATTGGACGTGTAACACCCTTAATTATGCAAAGCGTCATCAAAATCACCAAGGTAGACTCTTCGGCACCCTAAATTAAAAAAGACCACCATTATCTCTATGACTCTCAAATAACGAAACCAGTATTTCCCACAAAATATTGACGTAAACACACATTTTGTGTCCGTCGCCTCTTGAGAATAGTAAAATGAATTCGTTTCCATTTTAACACCTTCAATCTTTCTCTATTCGATGGTTATGTGAAGTGAAGAAATGAAGATGTGGCAAACGTGAAAGGAAAGATAATGTTGAAAGGGGAAAGGTATGATGATTAAATCACCGTAGACATTAATGCCGTATCTTTATCATTTACAGATTTTGAAAGAAAAAAAGAATACGAAAAATAAAGTACTACAAGTTGTTTTATATCCCTGGAAATGTAACTAATCATTTTTTTATAATCTAACTTATTATTCTGCCCGAAATGAAATCAGATTCCAAATATATTTGTTATGGAATATTTATTAATTAGATAATTAGTTGTTGGGCATGATAATTCACAAATATACCATTGAATAATCTGTAATTCTTTAGAAAGAAGAGTGAATATTAACATATACCAACATTTACAAAGATGAAATCTTACGGAGATGGTTGTTGTGAGTCGGGGACCAGAAACGTGAATATTTTTAATCCTCCAAATTTGTGATAGTGAACTTTTTATAAACATGTTCCTAACAGTTTGCATATGTTCTTAAAGGTTGCATGCTTTCTTTTTATTGTAGTGGCGCATGTCTCGTTAGTAATTGTCGTGAGTGAGACAGTGTGATGTAGAGAGACAAAACATATTTGTGAAACCCGATTGAAATAGAGAGTTGAAAAGTTGAAGATAAATTATATCTGGAGGGTTTATATTTCAGAAACCCGTAGATATTATGGAATTGTGATTAGGAAAAATCTTATCTTGCTGTGGCGCCGACTCCCGCGTTAGGGACATGAACATCACGAAGAGAAAAGTAAAGAAGATGAAAATGTGAGTGAAATAAAGCGGCGATGTAGATTCTGTGAAAATATTCTTGGAAAGAGAAATAACAAATCAGAGGGTTTTAAGTTTCAACACAGCGCGGCTAACCCGCTTCCGGGAAGAAACCTAAGAAGACGGCACGAAAGAAGCAGGACATATAGATTGCGTTCACTGTAAGCAAGATATACATGTACTTTTTAATGAAAATCTTTTTAAGTTCGTCGAGCTAACCTTACGACCTTTCCGAAGAAGAAAGTGCAGATCCGAGGGTTCTTGAGTGGAAATTTGAGTGAAATAATATAAGAAAACCTGATATACGAGTTTTTCAATAAAACATAATTTAACATTTCGGAAGCGACAAAATGGATTTCAAAACTTTTCTTTTAAAGGAAATTCGGTTATATTTATAAAAGTAAATTAGAAGATACAGAAATGATATTATTAAATATAAATATATTCATTGATTAGTGATTCTGGGAATACGAACTGCTAACGTCATTAGTCCCGTACGTATAGTGCATGTTTTTTCTCGTGAAGAGGAAGTGATCTCCTTCCGCTGAATGGTGAGATCCGGTACCAACCTAACGTTAGACGAGTTTTCCACAACCAGGTATCTCCCGCCAGCGAGACACAGCCCCAGTCGGGACAAGCTCTAAACAGCCGACCGGTCTCTCAGCATGTGCGGTAATTTAGTTTATGTAAGTGTGATATGTGTGTGTGTAAGAAAGGGGCGAGGAGAGGGCAAGGAATGGGAAGGAAAGATCGCGCGCGATCCCTTTGGTAGGGAACTACTTCGGCATTCGCCTGTGTTGATCGGAGAAACCATATAAACCTATTATTTGAAAGAGCCGGACGCTAAAAATTCTCTTCCAGACAGAGATTGATTTACACATGGCTTTGTAGCTAGCGTCGAAAATCCTGCCTTCGTCGAGACTCGAACATAGGACCGCCTGTTCAGAGGCACTGCAGTAACATCAGTGGATACTCTGAGCCTCCTAAGCAGTTTGAAAAATTAATAATGCAATACTTAGCATGGCACCGCATTCCAGTTTTTTCAAGTGTCCGTTTCTTTTGTTGCGCAATAATAGGTCGCGTTTGAACCGGTTTCATCGGGAGCGTAGGACCCTTGTTGGGCGTCGGAAGCTTTGTGCAGTGGATCTGGCTCTT
This sequence comes from Gryllus bimaculatus, assembly GCA_017312745.1. Taxonomy (NCBI): domain Eukaryota; kingdom Metazoa; phylum Arthropoda; class Insecta; order Orthoptera; family Gryllidae; genus Gryllus; species Gryllus bimaculatus. The sequence continues at coordinate 745,635 of BOPP01000007.1, read as the reverse complement.
GAGGACTGGCCGTGGCACAACGCGAATTGGTTTAATGTGAACATCAAAAATGAAACTAACGACGCAAAAAATTGTAGGTGTTTGGGCCACCTGCAATGGGGAAGTATGTGAAATTATTGTTGGGGCCATATTTGTAATTTGTTTTTAATTTGCTAAAGTCGGGAATTTTTTGCATTTCACTGAAAATCACAATGATGTAATTTTTTTAGGAATTCAACTACGTCTTTGGAAACCACACGTTTAGAAATTAAATGGGTGTGAATACTAGCGAAAAACAACGGATTTGAAAGGGAATGACAGAATGTCAGAGGGCAAAGATCCCGACCCTTTCGAAGCTTCACCTCGCCAGTACCCGGACATCCAGTGCAACGCACTGACAGTGCCACTAGAAGAACACGTCCGCCTTTCGGGCAAGCAGTAGCGACCGCACGCGAGGCGATCCGAAAACAAAGTCCACCTAACATCTCTGCTCGCTTATTTGCGGCGGCCACATGAACGCCCACAGCCTTCCTCAGGGTGAGAGTGGCCTCTCGGTCAGCACATGCATGCCCTGGGACCTTCTCCCATGCACAGCATGTTCGCCCTGCATCGTGGGGGAGGGGGCACTACTGCAGGCCCTTCTTTTTGCCCCACCCTTTGTCCCCCTGTGCCTGCAACGTCCGCTAACCCGCTCGGAAGCCTGCTTGCCAACTGAGGACGTTAGACACCTTGCAAGCTGCTTTTAGTATCACAACAGTTTATGTGGCAACTATTACAAGTAGGAAGCACAATTTCAAATCAGTGCGCTTTTCACTTAAATCCGCCATGGCAAAAAAAGAGCAAACTTATCTGTTTTTAAAACACAAATTACTGTGAAAGAACCAGGGACGTCGCCGATAGATTTGAGCCCGTCCATGGATTGTCGCGCAAAGTACATACATACATACACACATACGTACGTACATGCTGTAAAAGAATATCGCCTTCCCCTACGACAACAATGAGTGCTCTGAACTCGGAAGGAGTTGCGTTACGCTCAACAAATGGAAAAAATGGGTACTATGAAAGCACAGTCAACCGCGTCACTCTTCCAGTCATTTTTGGATACGCTGTTGTATAGAGGAGTTACTCCAATTAGGAACCAGTTTGACATATCGGGAAATAAATGAACGTCATGTAGAGCGATGGCTTTGCAAGACATACGACGAACGCACTGACGAATAGAGGGCATGGTCATAACACGGAGTTATGGTGTCAATGGTGGCCAAACAGTTGTTGTCAAAGTGGTCCCTTCTTATAAAAATCTCTTTATATCTCCACCTTTTCAGAATTCGCGAAATTCAAGGCTTCGAAGACCCATCCGCGATTCAAACAGATCAAAACGCATGCACTCGAGACGCAGCGTTCCCAGATGACGGTGCACAAGGTCACGCCGGCCCGCCGCCGCGGCCCCGAGCGTTCGCTCCATCACCCGGCGCCGCCCGCCCGCCGGCCGCGCCGCCGGCGCCGCCGCGCGCCCGCCCGCCGGCGCCGCCCGCGCACGCGCCGGACGCGGCCGCCCGCGCGCGCCGCCGCGCCGCCGCGCCGCCGCCGCCCGCCCCGCGGCCGCGCGGCCGCGGCCCGCCCGGCCGCCCGCGCGCCGGCCGCCGCGCCCCGCGCGCCCGCGCGCCCGCGCCGTCGGCGCCCCGCGCGCGCAGCCCGGCACTTGGCCTCGTTACGCAAGGCTCTCCTCGCCCGCCTCCGCCTTCGCCTCCACCGCCGCCTCCTTCACGCTCGCCGCCCCCGCTGCTGACCTACCTAGCGCCGACGTCTAGCGCGCCTCGGAAGAGGTGCACAAGCACCCGTTGAAGAGGCACTCGAGTTCATAGGTACCTGTCTGATTGAAACAATGGAGAATTAAATGTTTTCCAGAGTTTTGTGGAAGGAGATGTACGAATGTTCCATTACTACATTCGTGTAGTCGTCTTTATGAGTACAATAATACGATGGCCAATATTTAAAAAAAGGCTAAAAACGAAAAGCTGTATAAGACTAAAAGAGAAAATGTTCATTCGAAGAACAAAATGCTATATCAATGACTGTGTTGCCATGTTCGGTGAGCACCTTACTACGGATGGTTTATTAGCACAACAGCATAAGGGCACTAGGATATTAGTAATTCCGAGAGTTTCGTTGGTGACCTACGTGCCTAGCACCGACGTCTAGTGCGCCTCGGAACAAATGCTCAAACACTCGTCTATGAGGCACTTGAGTTCATTGTCCTGTACCTGTCTGATTGAAACAATGCCGAATTACATGTTACGAGAGTTTCGTGGAACAAGATGCACGAATATTCCATTAGTGCATTTGTGTAGACGTTTTTCATTTGTATGAGTGCAATAGCAAAATACTAACACAGAAACGTACATTCGAAAATAGCAAAAAAGTTCATTCGAAGAACGAAATTATATATGATCGGAAGATGATGATCGAATATTCCATTAGAACATTCGTGCAGACGTTTTTATCGGTACATTAATACAATGGCCAATAGAGAAACAAAACTAAAAAAAAAAATAGCAAAAGTTCATTCGAAGAATAAAATATTTTGAGAACTGCTACATCGATGATTACATTCCCATTGCCGGTGAGCACCTTCCTAAGAATGCTTTTATTAGCACAACAGTAAACACTAACACAAGGGCACTCGATGATCAGTAATTTCGAGTTTCGTTACCGACTATGCTCTCTGGTTTGATTAGCGTGAGTGCTTCAATGGACCCAAGTACTTTTATGAACACAATAGCTCAAGCGGCCAATAAGCAAAAGTACATTTGAAGAACGAGATGTTTTTGAGAGTTTGTAAATGGATATGTTCCTTTGTTTGTTTAGCACCTTCGCGTGGAGGCTATTTTGAGTAAAAGTACTTTGAGGGGCATAATGGCTGACTTTTTTAATAGTTTCATGGAAGGCTTTTGTGAAATCACGATAACGATTTTTTGCAAGTTTTATGAAAACTATTACAAACAATAACACATCAGATTAATTTGATTATTAATGTGTTTCTGTTCTAATCAAAATGAATAAAACGAGCATTAAGTAAGTAGATGCTTAGATATCCAAGATTTTTAGGATCAGAACCATGAAAGTGTGTCGAGAATGTTACTGTGTTCATACAAGGAACAAACCTGATTGAATCATTGACGTGGTGAAGGTTTTCGAGAGATTTGTTGAACGAAATTCACGAATGCTTCATTGGAATTTTCGGGTAGATTATTTTATGAGCACAATCACAACAGTTGACAAAACCAAAATGCATTCGAAGTATTCAATATTTTGAGAGCTATATCAATGACTACGTTCTCGTGCTCGATTTGTACTTTCGCGCAGACGTTTTTATGAGAACCGTAACACAAGTTGCCTACGTTTTTATAAGAACTATAATACAATTTGTCGCCTACAGCAAATGTGCTTGTCCAGAAGTAAATATTTCGAGAGCCGTATCGACGACTTTATTCTTGTGTAGTTGATCCACAATTCTGACACTTTAATAAACGATGAAAATATTTGTATTACCGCTGTAATTTATTTAGTTAAATAACATTCGTTCTTTCAAATAAGAAAATTAATAAAATTGGAAGAACATTTTTCTAAGCAATTATTTTGTAATGAATTACTAAGTTATTTTCGATATCACGTTTTAAAAAAATATAAGAGATAAAAATATTTTTAGACACATGTTCTCTTAATACACTACTTTAGAACTTCTAAATTTGCAACTGCCGAATGTCTATAAAGAACGTATAAAAAAATATGCGATTGCGGTTCGTGTTACCTTATCTGCTCGTGAGACCCTTAGACCTGAGTGGCCAAAGGCTTCAGACCTTCATCTCCGGCCTTCTGGAAGCTTCAACAAGTTCCTCATTCCTCTTACTCAAGTAATACGAGAAGAAGAAGAAGAAGAAGCAGACACGAATTTCCTTCAGGTGACTGTTGTAGGCAGGGGGGAATCTAGAATCTAGAAAGAGGAGGCAATAAAATAACCCCCCTTATAAATTTATTTTTGAAATAATTTTATGAAATTAAAAATGGTATATGTCAATTAAATTAGTAACTTATGATGCGAGTGGTAAAATTGGCAGTAGTAGAAAATGCTGCGACAGGAGGTTCTCAGATCGAGTAACGCAATCCTAAACAAAACAAAATCACTTGTACTACGTGTGTGATACACTTTTTTGGCAGCCTCACTGATTTTCATTTAATTCTGATTCAAGTACACAAACTATTAATAGTTAAGATCAATAGTATCTGAAGTGGTAAGACGAAAGTATTTTGTTTCATTTGTTGCATAGATTTTTCTCGCAGCATCGTTTCATTTTTGGCACTTCTGTTAAAAACTGAGCTTTAGCACGCTGTGCTCTACCTTCAGGGCACGCTATACATGCTCTGAACGAATCTCACTTACTTGTGTACTCTTACTTGTAACTAAGATTTTTTTATAACTCGCCTTATACGAGTGTGGGTGAAAGAAGAATGAAACTTCACAGTGACCGATATCACCGTAATTTATTCTTTTTACCAAATTGTACACAAAGTTTTATCAATTGTAAATTAAATTTTTGATCGAATTTATTGGTTGATACATTTGAAGGAACATGTCTTCCACATCCCCTCCAATGAGTTTACACTGGCTGTGGCCGACTCAAGAGAGAATCGTCGTCTTTGACCAGTCTTGACGTAACGACCTGAGAAGATGAGCCGGTGATTGCGATATCGGCCTTGTCAGGTCTTTTTCAAGGTCGGACACGTTCTCCACTCCCTCGTCTCCTCATCACGCTAAAAGCAAAATATATCAGTTTCTGCGTCAAGGTTGTGAGATGCTCCTTGTGAAGTTGATCGCTTAACGTAATGTAACGCGTATTCAATACGGATTGGAGTCATAATTATCGTTATTAAATCATTGACTATCACGTCCGACCTGGATGGCCGAGGTGGCTAAAACGTGAGCCCACTCAACGCCTCGGTCTGAAGGGTCGTTGCTGCTTTCATGTGTATGGACATTGTTGCTTTCATGTGTGTGTGTATGTGTGTGTTGTTGTTGCCGAAGACCTTCTGAGACTACTGACCACAAACCGAGAATCCTGCAAGTGTGTTTGGTGAAAATGGGAGGGTCATAGTGCCCCATGTCTTAACATAAAGGGTACCCGGCGCGGATAGTGAAAACCGTCATCCACTAAAGCTAGAAAAAGTCCTAGGAAAAAACATTAATTATTACGCTCTCTTAAGACTGCTTTCCTCAATGGTGCAGAAGCGGTAATCAGAGTCTAAACAAAGTAAAACAAAGGTGATTGGTTTCAGTTCTGGCGAAATTAATGTTTCCATCAGTGATTATGATGTATTCATTCAGTGATTTTTCAACTTGTATTAACCTTAATATTTCAACTCGTATCATCATCCTTCAAAAGAAAAACAAATTTATGAACTCACTCTCGTCAAGGTACAAAGCAATCTACACGGTTATATTTTTTTAAAAAAAATCGAAGCCGAGTCGATATAGTAACTGCAATAATAGATTAATATTGTACAGCTTATCTCACCCTCTCAGTTGTTTTGATGAAATCGCCTCTAAATGTCTACAACGGTTAAAAATCTATATCAGGGAAATATCTGAGGTGAGCGACCTGTATATGTGTGTAGATTTCTCAACATCACACCCTTTAAGATGTCTTCGTATAAAACTAAAGCACCAATGATGTAAAAAACAGTTTGAACCTTAATCCCTTCAGTAAGTTTATTATTCAATTTCTGCTATTGTAATTTCGTTGACGAAGATGGCTAGATCTGAATCGAGAGCGTTTTACTGTCATGCAGCGCGACATATTGTGGCGTCATATCAGTCGCCTTGTACAAACATACCAAATATCAACCACGTGCATTTCATGCTCATGGACAGCGCTGGCGGGAAGAGACGCCGGGCTGAACAAAAATGGCAAACTATGAGGGAAGAAAGGGGTTGCGTGTCTGGTGGCATTGTGAACGTAGACCACTTGGGCAAACTTGGAAACAGACGTTAGAACAAGCTAGCTGCGGAAACCGCGCGTGCGGCGGAATCACGAGATGAGGCAGTCCTAGCGGCCAGAGGTAATCTAAACCGGACCCCGGACCTAAACTCTTCCTTCAGATTACTTGGGCGCGTCGGTAAGGAAGTCGTGTGGGTTGTGCGCGCTCTGCTTTTAATGCATAGGCTGCTGAGGCCAGGGAAATGAAGCCGGAGAGATACGGTCGAGACGGCGCTACGTCGAGGTGGCGGGATAACTCGCTTGTATGCCACGGTAGGTATGGTGTATTCACACTGGAATATGACAACCTAATTACAAGCCAGCGTGTGGGTACCGGAATTCCTTCTAGTAACAGTTCAAAATTGTTTATTTAGTTATTGTACTAGAATTTCAGGTGTTGGAGCAATTTTTTCAAAAATAAATGATCAATAAATTACAAACGTTACCGTCTGTGCTTTTATTGCCCTCCGGCAAAGACGCACAGTAGGAGTTAGAAAGAGGCTTTATGATTTGTTGAATCTTGAAGGCTACCATAATGTCGATTGGAATAATGATATTATTTTGCGAGCTTGGCGTCACCGATATATTCAAAGTGGAAATTTTAAATGGAAGTTCGACATGGATAATGGTGGTTTCATATGGTTGGTGATGGCAAAACTGAAAATATCACATTTTCTGATAATGCGTGTTTGGCCGCTATATCCGTTTCACCATTGCTCCATCAGTATTCATTCAAAATTAAAACATGCAATGAAATTGAAATGCTCTGGGCAATACTAAGGGAAAGGGCAACAGAAAATCGCAATAATAATTTGATGTTGGCCACACGCGACTCGTATTTCGTGTTGGGCAGGGAGTAGCCGTTCACCCAGTGGAGCTAAATTCTGAGGTAATGCTTTTTATGCAAGAATCCTTAGAGTTATTTCACTTCTCCCTTCCCTCTATATGCGAAAAGGGGTATATTGAAAATACTTTTTTTTCAACAACGACTTCATGTCATTAGCTGAACTATTTTTGTATAAATGAAACAAAGTCATGATCTAATTTAAAGTTTGCTTTTAAAATATAGAATATGCTTTTGATAAAAATTTGAAGAATTCTAACCACCTTCCAAATTGTTATTTGAGGCATTCATTATTCAAACTTCTGATTTTCTTCAGAATTGTTTTCTGTTAGTTTAGTTATAATTATTTAAGATATCTTAATTTTCATCAATTAAAGAAGAGATGTATAAAAGAGATCGTATCATGGTATGCAAACAATATATTTTTATTAGCAATATAATGCTAATTATTGCACAGTTATTAAAATAAGTTGACAGTACTATACAATACCTAAAAAATAGAGTTTATATGCCTGCAAACATTATTAAAAAAATGTAATTGAATGTTCAAATTAATTCTTCAAACTTTCAAGAATAACTAAGCACAGGAATAGTAATCCATGTTCAAAGTATTCGAAGGTTTATCAGCTACATAATGAAAACCGAGAGAAATATTATTGGTCTCTAGAATTAGATGTTAATGATGTTAAATTGCACTAAACAAAAATGTAGTTTCAATGAGTTGTCATATTTGAAACAACGGACGCACGTGTTGAGTAATAATTCTTATTTCTTATATTAAAGTGAAAGTGAAAAATCAATTCACGCGTGGCAATAGAGTTGTTTAAATAAAAGATTGGGCCCACTAAGGATTGATTGTGCGGAAAAAGGAACAATACATGAATGATGTTTCCTGGGGAGTCAAAACTAGTATAGGACATACGTGTATAACTGAATTATTTTGGGAGGCGGTGGTGATGTCTTTTTTGCTCGTTAGAGGTATATGCGCAGCTAAACGCATCGCTTTGGCAGGGGCATTTCCAATCCAGGTATTTTCTCCGCCAGCAGCGCACAGCGGGATGAGAGTCTGACCTGCCCCTCCCGCATATGTTGTGGTTATGTAGTTATTATGTTGTCCCTGGTGTGATCGGGGATAAGGCGAGGACGATAGAACAGATCATATGCGTGGTCCGAGGTCCGTAATGTTGAGGATACTGATTCCGGGCATTTAAATGGTATTATCGGAGAAATACAAAAAAAATACTGGATCAGATCAAGTACCGTAAGAATTATCCCATTAATTAGAATTCAAAATAGTTTGTATTAACCTATATATGAGAGAGGAGAGAGAGAAACGAGAGAGAGGAAGTAGAGAGGAGTAAGAGAGGAGAGAGAGGAGAGAAGAGGCAGAGAGAGGGAAAGAGAGGAGAGAGAGGAGAGAGAGGAGAGAGAGAGGAGAGAGGGAGAGAGAGGAGGGAGGAGATAAGAGGAGAGGGGGGTGGAGAGGAGAGAGGAAGAGGACAGGAGAGAGAGAGAAGAGGGAGAGAGAGGAGAGAGAGAGAGAGAGAGAGACGGAGGGAAGACGGACGGAGAGGAGGAGAGAGGCAGAGGGAGGAGAGGAGAGAGGAGAGAGAGGAGAGAGTGGAGAGGAGGGGAGAGAGAGAGGAGAGAGAGGAGATAGAGGGGAGAGGAGAGGAGAGAGTGAGAGAGATGAGAGAGAGAGGAGAGAGAGAGAGAGGAGAGAAGAGGGAGAGCGAGAGGAGAGAGAGGGAGAGAGATGAGAGATGAAGAGAGAGGAGGAGGGGGAGAGAAAGGAGGAGATACGAGAGGAGAGAGAGGAAGAGAGAGAGGAGAGGGTGAGGAGAGAGGGAGAGAGAGGGGAGAGGGTGAGGAGAGAAGAGGAGAGGGTGGGAGGGAGGAGAGGAGAGGAGAGAGAGAGAGTTGGGAGAGAGAGGAGAGCAGAGGAGAGAGATGAGAGAGGAAGCACAGAGGGAAGAGTAGAGGAGGAGAGAGAAGGAGATAGAAGAGGGAGGAGAGGGAAGGGGGGAGAGAGAGGAGAGAGGAGAGAGAGAGAGAGTTAAAAACGCCATCGTATGTGTTTAACCCCCTAAATAATCCCACTCAAGAGTCGGGGCTTGGCAGGGGCAGCGGGGAAAATTCTTCACACTGAGATAACTCAAAGTCCCAGTACTCATACTTTACAAAAGTAAGGAAGCTACTAACCATAGATGGCCGACGTTGGGCTAAGAGCTGTACCGGATTTAGCTCTTCGGTCCGCTAGGTGCGGGATGCGAGTCGCGGCCTTGGGATGTTTTGTTTGACTTGTTCTGCCCATATTATTGTTGACGGCGGAGACCAGGCGGCGTGCGTTTGGTGTTCTAATGCAGCGGTTTGAATTGCCGACGAACATCGAGATGTTTGGAGGTTAACCGGTGTTGGCGAGTATTAAAGGCTACAGGAAAATAGACAAGAAGGTAGTTTTGCTGGAGTAAAATCTTAGAAAACAGATGTTATGATAATTTTTCAAAGAGACATTTAATTTTATGTTGAATAATCCTCCATTGCTTTTGGCAACGTGGTGTCGAAGTCTTCAAGATGTGAAAAGTAAGTGAAACAATTTTGATGATGGTTTTAAAAGTTACTGTAAATTAATTGAAAATTTGACATTTTTTGAACGGTAATATTGGCACATTAAAGTTGCATTACAATAGGAATAAATGTCAATAGTGATTAGGCAAAAAAACAATGAATATTGTGTGCAGTATATGTGCGACTAACTTCAGGCTGCTCACAAAATAAAAAAAAAAATGATTAACGATTTTCATTTCATCATACGTCGAAGCCATAGTTTAATCCAAGCTATCGCATTGGCTTCTCGGCGTTTGACGCTAAAGCTGTGTGCGGTATAATAAGAGAACATAATAGACTATAGTATGACGAGATATATGCGCTCTATAGGCATATTAAAACACAGCATGCACGGCCCAGGGTAAGGGGAATATTAAAAGAAGTGATGTTCTTTGGTGTTTTACTTTATGTTATATTCAACCCAACTGTATGTGACTTTGGGAAGAGAATGCTGTTAAATGAGTATTCACGTAGGTTGCTACAACTCATCAATCACTCATGTCAGATATACATATGTTTTTTTTTTTTTTTTTTTATTTTTTTTTCTTTTTTTTTTTGTTATTTTTTATTTTTTTTTTTTTTTTTTTTTTTCTTTTTTTTTTTTTTTTTTTTCAGTCTTTCCTGGGGGAGAGAATTTCTCTGGCTTTGCGGGATTGGTTAGTAAATTAACCCGCTATTTGATACTGCGGATATATTCTTTTTTTTCTTTCTTTTATTTTATTGAATTACATCAATTTTGAAATAGCCTTCAGTGTGGAAGATTAATTGTCATCTTTTCTTTTCATATAATAGTCTGTACGAATTATTGTATATCATGTACAGAAAAAGAGATTACATCTTTTAAACATGAGAAATAATACTATGAAAGGATGATTAGAACTTTAAAAGCTGGGAAGCTCCGGTTCATGGAATTTTTTAGATAATAGG
>BOPP01000007.1:707612-722612 GCA_017312745.1 Gryllus bimaculatus | reverse complement strand
CATTATTTACTGACAGACATGAAAGCTTACCCACTCTTGAATTGTTGGTAGAATTTTAAAAAATTGGAATAAACTGTCATTTAATTATAAAAACGGATGTCGTAAAAATTATTCATTGATGTAGTCTGATAATTAAATATAACAACATGCATTTAAACTGAATTTAAAAAAAGTATTTTATGCGCTTTTAAACATTTTCCAATGTGAATCAAAATAAATATTTATAATATTTTTTATTTATTTAACCACTTCTTGTTTGAGGCGGCGTTTGGCAAATTCAGAACACCATTATGTATGTGGAATAATTGGAGATAATATTTTTCACCAACACCAACATTACAACTTCGTCAGACACGCTCACCACACGGGCAACATTTACAGACGTTCGTCAGCAAAATCCCACATTTTCAATTCTTATCATTTCAGCAAAAATGACAAATAATATTCCCAATTGGTAATTTTATATGGTATGAACCCCTTACATATTTATGTATTCTCTCACTGAAATATCTAGGTCTCACTCTCCTATGAGAAATTCGATATCATTTCTATTGGTTTATGGTGTGACAAAAATTAAAAGCACACTAAAGTGATGTTAATTCAATGTATTGGATTGAGCCCAGCTTGGATGAATTCAATTCTGTTTGGGTCACAGGACAAAGTATTGGGCAAGTCACAGGGGGCTGCCCTTTACTTTGTCTGTCAATACATGAAAATATAACAATATCTGGGTATGGCGTATATAATTATTTACTGAGTCAACTACATTATGATTAAGGTTGTGAGTTTCTTCACTAGAAATATCTTATATTGAAAGGTGTGTATTTTATACTCATAAATTTGAATATTTATTATTCATTATAGTTATAAATCATTGATACGGTCTTTCGCCACATAATGTTAGATTTCCTTCTCGACGCATCGATCTGTTAGAGAACTTTCTTACCTACACGAGATTAAATTTGTAGTAGTGGGAATAGGGTAATACAATATTATCATCTCAATTATTACACATACTTTAATGGGTGTGTTCAGGTATATGGCAAGTAGCAGATGCCTTCAATTTAAATCCATGATTATTGGTATACTAATAAATAACACAGTGTATAGTTTAGAAGACAAATTAAACATTAATAAATTATTGGGATTCTACTCATTGATAGCAATGTTTTATAGATAACTCTGCGCTTTCTTTCCATTTGTTATTGTATATATTCTAGATCTGGAAAAGTGGCCATGTATAACTTTAATTATCAGACAGAACATCATGAATAATTTATTCACTCGGCACATTTTCAGTAGGGTTGATAATTTTACATTAATAAATTGTACCGTGGTAATATATCCTAATTTTAAACATTTATTAATGCTAACCAATTTTCCTCAATGTGTGTCGAAGCAGTCTCATTTCGGGAGTCTGTAGTAAAATAAATAGGTGGGTTTCATAGGCCACTATGATTGGGGAAGTCGTAAAAGTCAGATATAATATACCATAGAGCACGCGGTTTGGCTAATTGCTGATGTCGAATTAGAGTAAGCAAAAAGAATAGTAAACAAATACAATATAATAATAGTCAAGAAATCGCACCGAGAGAATACAGGATAAAAAATTTGGATATATGTAAACGCTTATTTCATAATTAAAAAAATGATTGAAATGCTAAAAACTTACCACAGTAACTCAACACTAGATTAATATGCTACTCATTCTTAGTCACATTATCATATTTTTGGATTATTTCACTATATAATCATTATAACACTAAGTGGTCAGATACAGAGAAAGAGAAAAACAATAATATATCGCGTTTCTAGAATCTAATAAGGGTGTGCACCTTCAGGTTCTTACTGCACGCTGTTAATGATAAAGAAAAAGCTCGCAAAGTATGATTACGCAGAAGTGGAATTAAGGGCATACTCTTCGCTCCACTCTGAAAAAAAAATAGTCGATATGGTCTTTCGATTGAGGCATGTAGGTATATAAGAAGTAGACGCACTCAAGGCAGACTTGGAAATCACTCAACGTAACTCTCGACAAATATGTATTGGACGATAGCAGTTGGTCCTAAAAAATCTCACCAAATGGCTACAAATACATACAATGTTTTAATATTTATTTTGAATATAACTAAAGTAACACAACGGTGTATAACAAATAACTTCAGCATCTATAATTTTCATTTCGATTATATCGTTCATGTTACCTGGCTTTATGTGATTCATGAATGAGAAGACGACGTTTAATATAAAATTACGGAGCGAGAAATGTAATATTTCTTGCGTCAATCTGAAGATATATTAGTTGGATACGATATTTATTGAATTGCTGGGTCTGTCATGTATACTCCGCCCTCGGACCGCACTACGAACAGTTTTTAGGTGGTTGAACGCAGCAGAGGGAATGTGGCAGCTAGGATGACTCTGGTGTAGTAGATGCGATAGGGTGATATTTAAACTTGTGTTATTGAGCGTTGTCGACCGTAGACAGAGTGGGGAGTGAAAAGATGATACTCGGCCTATAAGATTTTCGTGTCTCGCTTTGGTTAGGTAATTTGCTATCGTAATTATTGTGTGCAGTCGATGTATATGTTAGTCTGCCCATGACGGTTACTTGCTTACACAAAATGTATTGTTTTTTTTGGCAATGTCACATTGACTTCTATTCTATTGTATGCGCAACGTTTATTCGTTTGTCATATTTCTGTCCAAAAAAATGCAAATTTTCATAATCTACAAGTGAACCCTTTCTAAACCCTCATCGAAAACACTGTTCTTCACTCTAATTTTATCCACATCGATTGACGTTTTACATTCAGTTGCGCGTTAAGAGGCCATATGGAGGATTACTTATCCATCTCAATCTTCATAATCTGTTTTCTCTCTTCTGAAATAGTCCAAATATTCACATTTACTGCATATTCTTATCAAGATATTCAACTTCATTCTCTCTCTAGCACTACATTTAACTTTTTGTACTATATTAATATCATGTAGCTTTATAATTATACATCACAGACCATACCAGTTACAAACGATGATATTATTAACCATCATACATTACGATGTGTGGGTACAGCATAATTCATGACACTCAAGTTTAGCGGTAGAACCTACCAACGCTCGAGCGAGCGAGCGGTGCTCTCGCTGCGCGGTGCAAACACATATGGTGTGAGTGTGGACAGGGCAAACAAACATGCCCAAGGCGAGACTCGCACCCGCGACCCGCTCCGGACTGGCGAGAGCTAAGTCGGTACACGCTCTTAGCCAACTCGGCCATCCGGGTCGTAGTAACTTCCTTACTTTTGTTAAGATGAGTTACTGACTGAGTTAGCTCAGTGGTGCAGAATTTCCGCTGCCCTGCAGCGACTCTGGTTGGGAGGTTATTGGTTAAAGACATGACGGTGGGCGGTTTTTAACTCTCTCTCTCTCTCTCTCTCTCTCTCTCTCTCTCTCTCTCTCTCTCTGCCTCTCGCCCTCTCTCTCTCTCTCTCTCACCCTCTCCTCTCTCTCCTCTCTCTCCTCTCTATCTCCTTCTCTCTCTCTCTCCTCTCTCTTCTCTCTCATCTCTCTCATTGCCTCTCCTCTCTATCTCCTCTCTCTCCTCTCTCCTCTCTCTCATGCCTCTCATCTCTCTCTTCATATCCTCTCCTCCCCTCTCTCTCCTCTCTCTTCTCTCTCTCCTCTCTCCTCTCTCGTCCTCTCTCTCGCTCTCTCTCCTCTCTCTCCTCACCCTCTCGCTCTCTCTCGTCTCTCTCCTCTCTATCTTCCTCTCTCTGCCTCTCTCCTCTCTCTCATTCTCCTCTCTGCGCTGCTCTCTCCTCTCTCTCATGCTCTCTCCGCTCTCTCCTTCTCTTCTCCTCTCTTACCTCTATCCTCTCTCTCCTTCTCCTCTCTCTCTCATTCTCTCTCCTCTCGTCTCCGCCTCTATTCTCCTCTCTCTTATCTCTATCATCGTCTCCCCGCGCTCCGCTCTCTCTCCTCTCTCTCCTCTCTCTCCTCTCTCTCCTCTCTCTCCTCTCTCTCCTCTCTCTCGCTCTCTCCTCCTCTCTCTCTCCTCTCTCCCTCTCTCTCTCCTCTCTCCTCTGCTCGTCTCCTCCTTCCTCCTCTCGTGCTCTCTCCTCTCTCCTCTCTCCTCTCGTTCCTCTCTCCTCCTCCTCTCTCCTCTCTCCTGCTTCTCTCCTCTCTCTCCTCTCTCTCTCTCTCTCGCTCTCTCTCTCGCAGCGCCTCTCAGGCTCCAAACAAAATTTGTTATTTTTTTTAAGTTAACACATTTTCTTTCTATAGTTTAGAAACCCACGTTATCTCCCAGAAACCATATGGATAGTGAGCAAATACTCAGTATCGCTGCTTTCTGAAGGTTGATGATGGTGGCCGTTGCGACGTTTAATTTCTACAGGGTGTATCGCAGTGTCTTTAGTATTACTCGTGCTACTGAGAATAATATTTGTATTGTTTTGTACGTCTAATATGCGCCATTTTGTTCCTTCATAGCTTGTGCTAATTTTCTTCGTATTTCTGTAACTTCAATTAATGGGCTGCCACGAGGCTTTCAGGTTCTACGATGGATATGTCATCAATCATACTTTATTATATTTATACCATGGCACCATTATTATTATTGTTATTATTATATTATCTTTATCATTATTATCATTATTACTATTACATGTATTAACGCCATTGAGCAGATTTTGATCAACTAACGCATTCGGTTGACGTTGATAAACCTAGACGATAGCTAAAGTTTATTATTAACCAAGTCTGCTTTCTTAGATATCAGCCTAGCTCTTTTGATGCTTTTCAAAATACTGTGCTGTAATATCCGCTTGCCTCTAACATAGGAACGAAATGGCACTCTCTAAACAAGCGTCCGTGAAGGATTATAAGTAACCAAAGCCACCAACATTAAGCTTAGTGGATAAAATAATTTATCCGTCGTAATCATCGTATATTTCGTTGTTAGCAACATAAACAATTGTTATATTGTGTAGTGAAATGAAAAACTTAAATTCTGTGATGGATATATTATTTAATTGATAATATAACCAATATTCATTTTTGTAAATGTGTCAATGCGTATGCGCCCTCTTTACGACACACTCATTAAAATAATACTTTATATTTTTTGTTTGAACCGTATCATACACTATTTCCATATTTCAATTAAAACCTCAGGTTTTGTTTACCCGGTCGCAGACCGTAAAATAATGTTCAGTACTCGAGTTAGAAGTGGCGAAAAGAGACCATTAAGTGCAAGTTAGTTATATGAATATTCATGAGCACCGTAGTGCGAGTGGATAAATTATTAATGAGCACAGAATAGTATTTTAGCTCATTGCCATAGTTTTATCTCATGCGATCACCTTTTTAACACTTGACACACATTCTAGCAATATGCCTACGTGTTTAATGGTAATATATTACCTTCGTTAGTAGCCATTAGTACATCGGATGCATTTTTTTACTGCGGATGCTACCACTTGAGACTTTATTATATTGGATGTAATAATGTGTTATATCAACTCCGAACACGTAAGAAAAGACATATTAATGCAATTTTATAAGATAACCATTTTAGATATATTCGTGAATATATACTACCATTTGCAGAGGACAAACTGTTTTATTGAAGACTCAAATTTTGTTAATAATATTTTGTACCATATTTTCGTCGCACGTTAACAATTGAGTTTTAAATTTCCGTGGAGTAGAATTATATTGATTTTAATTCAAGGAAATGAAATGAAATTAGATTGACTTGCATAGGTTTGTATTTAATTCTTTTGTTCACTTAAGATATTGCAGGGGTGAAGTTATCATCAAATATTCCAAATTGAATGCGGAGACACCGAGTTTTTAATTTTCTCGAGTGCATGGATTTATTTTTATGATTAAGTGATCGAAGTTGATGTATAATAAAATATGAACTGAAAGGAACAATTCAGTAAATGTAATTGCTAGCAGTAAATTGCTTCATCTTGATATAAAAATTTATATTGTACTAGCTCTGGTACGTTTCAATGAACACCTTCATGATTTTTCTTATCAGAATTCATATCCACAGCTTATTTGTCATTTGTTATTAAAATATTTATTTTTGGAACCAAGAGCATTTTCAAGATTTACATAGTACCTAATTATAAAATGTATTTCAGAATGACTGATTTTTAAAATAAAAATTACAATAAATAGTTTATACGAAAATTGATAAACATCAAATGATCTATACAACTCATGTGATTTTAATCCTCCTATGATACAGCATCAAAGATCTCTATTGACACGAAAAATTCCAGAAAGAAAAAATAATGACCACAAGTGTCTTTAATATTTGACCTCAAAATTCTCGTATAGGACCATGCAACAAAACGCATTTTACAAAAGCTTGCTAACTTTGGTGAGTTACACCGAAGGCGAAAACCATTACATTGTAACAAGAAAAGCTCAATTTGCTTTGTTTCCGTCGCCAAGTCTAAAACAAAGAGCCGCACTTTCACCCTGACATAATCATCAACGTCTCCCGGCAATGACGCATCGCCGACCGTTGAACAACTGAAACTAGTTTCCGGCAACTACATGCCAAAGGAAAATAAAAACAAAAATGCCCTCTGCTTTGGTACACGTCCAAAAACGAACCGGTCTGAAGGACAAACGAAAAAAAAACCAACTATAATGACAGGTTGAAAGAATACTGCACGCAAACCTGTTCTTGCTTCTCAGGTATCTGCTGGAGATTACGTAAGTCGCCTCGAACATCAAGAGCAGAATGGGCGAGCTGGGTGCGACCAAGGTGATGCCGAGAATGTGCATATCTCGTTAGTGACAACTTCGAAACATAATAAACAGGTATTGCGTACGTAGCGTGACTCAAGATGTTGGGCGTTGAGACGTGTTAAGTATGAAATTTTCTGATGCTCTCTCGTGAACTTTCACATTTCTTAACACTTTCAGAAGTACATAATTTTTATTGTTTTTCCATTTCTTAAGGATTTACTTACAGTCGAGGTTGCCTGCCTGCTTCGGTGGCTAAGGAACTAGGAGAATAGTCGAAGTAAGCAAGATTGAGGTGGGTTCGAGTTGTACGTCCGACATGACTCTTTTTCTGGCATTAATTTCATTAACGAGTAAGGCACGAGTGTTTTTACCGTGTAAATGACTGATTACTGATTGTTTTCGGGAGCGTCAATTGATATGATAACTTGTCGCGTTAGTGTAGTGCATGTTTTACCGCAGAATG
This sequence comes from Gryllus bimaculatus, assembly GCA_017312745.1. Lineage (NCBI taxonomy): Eukaryota > Metazoa > Arthropoda > Insecta > Orthoptera > Gryllidae > Gryllus > Gryllus bimaculatus. The sequence goes on along the minus strand of BOPP01000007.1, from coordinate 715,375 downwards.
GGTTTTTTCTCCGATAGAATGTTATATTCGGCTACGACCTTAAGGTCGGCTCATGAGGGGTTTTTCTCTCCAGATATCTCCAGCGGTTAACAGTCTCAGCCGAGAAAATTTCTATGTTCCCGTCATAAGTATTAGAAAAAATCATGTAAGTGTTTGTGTGTTTGCACTGATTTTGATTTGTTTAATGTGTTACGTGAAAGTTAACTTCGAATTTCTGCTTTCCGAGGCAAATAAAATGTTCTCTAAAGATAAAAATGTGTTGGTAGGAAATAGGATAGAATTTAAAATAATATTAATAAAAATAACGTTCACATCTACAAGCAATTTACATTCATGTGGGGTTGAGCAAAAATGCATCTACAATCCTGACAAGTTCTTCATCATTCACTCTCAGGATTGTTGGGAAATTGGAGAACAACCAAGATCGAGATAGCCGTACAGGAAATAAACAGGACTCTAAAATCTGAGAACCAAAAGTTGGAAAACGAGTTCTCAGATTAAAACACAAGGTAGAAAAAGTGCCTTGTTGGACTTCTTCGCGTAAATTAATGGTAATCAGCTTCTTCTAACCTGCGTTTGTTTGTCTGATCAGAATCCATTACTGAGGAGTTCCCCAACTAAATGAACATGGAATCTGATTCCGACGGAAATTGACAAAGGATTATTTTTTTCCTGACATTTAGCAAAAGTTATTTTACATTCCACAAGTGGAACGTGGTTTCTGTAGATTTTGAATGTGGTTGGTAGGCTAAACGCTCATTTAAAGACGTAGGCTAACAAATAATTCTTTCAAATTCTATAACTCGTTTTGCTAGAGGTGCATTGCACCGGAATATTCACTAATCGCGATGATGAGAGTTAGTATAAAATAGAAAAAGAACATTCAAAGTTATTTATTTGAATCTTTCAAATACTTTTATGGAATCTCCGGTATAATACATTCCACATGTACTTTAACCATGCGAGTAAGATTGTAAACATCGATTCCTTATGATGAGAATGAAAATAAAACAAGTATTTTATATAACAGAACTCCTAACTCTCCTTTCAAGGAGTTCTACACATACAGATACACATAAGGGACATTATCATAAATCAAGGGAAATCCACAGTATGAATTATAAAATAATATCTCGTAAAATAAGTGTACATGATCGTAAAAATATTATAATTTTTTGCGTAACAGACACCAGTAGGTCAGATGGATTTAACATGTTCAAAACAGACCTGTAGTTTGTGTACATGAATTTTAGTATAAACAATTTTTGATATAAAATAATAGCAAATATTTTTAAAATTTGAACAAAATCTCTTCACATTCCTGGATACAAGATATATTTTTGTAAAGTATCCCAATACGGATAAAACACTAAAGCATTTAAAAAATAGTATTAAGAAAAAAAGGTGTGTGGTTTTGAAAAATAGGTCATATTACTTTTCCAAAAATAACGAGATAACGAACGATAATATATTCCATAAAATGTACATGATAATGAAGATACATTACATGATGGTTGCTCAGTTTCGTTTGCGCGAACTGTGTCGTGATATTTATAAAAATAACATTTTAATAATGATAAATGTATAATTGCTTCACAATAGTTACATTTTTAAATTTTGCATTGAACTCTCCTTCTATAGTTTGTGTTTTCAATTACAGTTTCATTCCCGGATATCGGGTTTCCCAGAAAGTTTAAATTAACATCTAGGAAAGACTTATAGTTTGATACATTACCAGTTTTCCTAGGCTAAATTTATTTATCAGTTTTTTTTTCTTTCCACTACATCCCTTGTCCATTTAGTACACCTTGAAAGGCGATCAATCTCTTGTTCGAATCCCAAGAGTAGTGGCTTCTACCGGGAGACTCTGTTGAGTTTCGACAAGGGACTCGTCTTCTTCGGAGTCGGGGCTGAAGTTTTGAATTTCCCAGGGGTCTCTCGGTCGCCTAGATACTTCCTAGACACAACAACACGCTAGAATTCTCACACTCGCAATAAACTTTAGACATTTTTTGCCACTGAGCTTCAAGAGAACTGCTTTACGCAGTATAACCTACATTTCACACAGTATTTGTCTTTACTTCTCCGTAGTAGACGTAAAAATCTATGACTCCGTCGACAGAATTCTATTTAACAATCATTGTTGTTAAAAATGAAAATAAAACAAAATACCCGACTACCACAATATATTAGTGTCTCCTCTTAATAAATACATACCGCACGACTTTAAAGCTAATATTTTCCTTCATGAATTATATTTTATTTCATTCTCGCCGGTCACACATAAAAAAGCGAAAAAAATAACGAAATTTTTAAATACTGCAAACAAGTTTGTACAGAACTCTGTCATTCACTGTTATGATGAGACTACCAATGATGACTGTTGTCATTTCGGATTAAGTCAATTGAACCAGTGCGATAATTGCAATCTCTATGCATAATTTCTGTAATGGGTTAAAATTGTAAGAGAGCTGTATCACCTTCTACAAAGCTGTGAAAATACTCATTGGGTTCGTTATTAAGGAACCAATGACTTTTTAATACTTATATATTTTTACACATTCATACGTTCAATTGTTATTGGGCATTTATAATTATAATGCATTGCGCTAAAATAGAGCAATATACTACATCAATTAAATGGTAAATTTTTATTTGGTATTAATGCATTGCGCGAAGATTAAGCAATATACTACATCAATTCAATGTTTTGTTCTTAATATTGTTGTTAATTTATGTTCAGTTAAACATAAAAATCTCCTTGGACAATCATTTTTTTACTTGCCTTCAACACGTGCTGAAACAATTTCTAGCGCAAATTTTGCTTATGTGTTATTAATGTAAGTACTTTTTATAAATAAATTAAGATAATTTTCTAAGAGTGTGCATCAGTTCAATACCCAGGAAGTTTATTTCAATGCGCATGATAAAATCATTGATCAGAACATTGTAAACCTGTTTATTTTACTACCATTCCTGAAATTTTCATTACAATATGCTAAGAATTGTTCTGCAAGATGTTTTTGAAATACAGATTGTGCACTAAAAACTGAAATTTCAGATTTTTAAATTTATTTTCTTATTTATTACTACATGTATAATTAAAGCGTTATATTGTTTATATGTGTTTACTTGTTTTTACTAACTTACAAGCTAAGCATAATGTATGACATGTGCGAGAAAGCCAATTAGGCACCTCTGTGAATGGTAAATTTCTGAGTTTTTTTTTCAGGAATACATGGAAAGGAAATTTGTTTGGATTCGTGTTGATTGTGTAGTATTTTATCTGAGGTTCAGTGAATTTAATGTGGAATTTAAAATCTCAGAAAAGGGCATTTAAAGATTTCATGAAATCTCTAACCTGACGAGGTCTGGGCGAGATAACTTGTGGCAGAACACGAGAATTTGTTTGTTTTCTAATAAAAGAAGAATAGAAGATTTTACACTAAAAACAAATTTATATTTTTTGGAAAAATTGTCAAATTTCAGACATGTCTGCCCTTAATATACGATCCATGCAAAAAGAAAATAAATTTAATATAGTGTCTCATGCCACACGATCGCCTGTGGCCACAAGCCGGGGGGAAAACCGACTCCTAATTTTCGTCAGGATACGTGTCCGCGGTTACCGGGCTCCTGAAGGTCTTTGCCCTAATCCAGTTTCGCGTACTCTCCTTTACAGGCTAGGCAACGCTGTGCCTTAGACGCATCGTCCAGACAAAAGCGACCCTCCTGAACAAAGGCGACCAATGCAAGGGACGGACGATAGGACTAGCACAATCGGACGAGAGGTGAATACACGAGACGAGGTGAAATCGGACGGGCAAAAACTGCGCTACTGCGGCGTGTTCGGGTTACGGGTAAACATCTGATTGGTAAAACTGTCACGTACCGCAATCGTGCATACCGGGAGAGGTGGCTCAGGGTATCAACTGATGTCACTGCAGTGCCTCTGACCGGGAGGTCCTAGATTCGTGTCGCGACGTTGTCAGCATTTTCGACACTAGCTAGACAGCTAGGTCGAATTCGCTCGCTGTATGGAGGAGCGTTCTAGCGACCGGCTGCTCTGATTGGTAGTTTTCCGTAGTTTCTCCGATCAACACCGTGCGAATGCCGGAGCAGTACCCTACCAAACGGGCCACGGATCGCGCGAAACCTTTCCATCCTCTTCCTTGTCTTATCCTCACACCTTACATACATTTTCAAGCACTACACTACCACACATACCGGGAGACGGGTCGGAAACTGCGAGTTTGTCTCCGCTGGGTCGGTGGCGTGCTAGTAGGAGATACCTGGGTGGGAAAAAGCTCCGCTAGCCGAGGGGTAGGTCGCCGTCGGATCTCACTATCGAGCGGGAAAAGATCATCGCCACCTTCCATGGGAAAACATGTACTACACTTACGGTTGCAGTGACCTTAGTAGTTGACGCGCCCGGAATCAACCATTCAAAAAATAATCAATCGTACATACTCCCCATTAAGCTTCCTTCTATTAGTCTCACGTGTTAGTGGTTGCGTGCTTAAACTTTGAATGTCTTTCTGGAACTTTATGTAGGTCTACTGTCTATAAAGCGATGTATTTCTTGTTCATCGGAAAAAGTCGAAAACAATTTCGGCCACCTTGCATTCCACTAAGGCGAACAAACCACATTACCGAGTGCTTATGAAATAATTCGTGACAACGAACTGAAGATTTGAAGCAAGGAGACTTTTGGTTCAAAATCAGCGATGGTCAATTTGCAGCACAATATGTATGGATCAAAATTGGCCTCGGATCTCTGAATGTCAGCTGTTTTGCTCGCACGATGTGAGTCGTGTTAAATGTTCTGCTATGAAATCATAAGTGTATTGCCGGAAGTGAATAATAATATTATAGTAATATTATAATAATTATATAATAAAAATAAGTTAATAAAAATTACCGCCCCACCATGCCAAAACTTTTTAAACTTACGGACAGTTATCGCCAGTTTGGCACTTAAAAAGGTGAATCCCCCCCTGTACCAAAGCGATGACTGAGGAAACGGTGAAAGTGATGCACGTAGTTGACTGCACGGTATGATCTGATTCATAATTACTTTCCAATTAGAATGCGCTTGGCGTCTGAAAGGCCCTCCTTTTACCTCGTGTATACTTTATCGTGTAGCGACACAGCACCTTCTCGTGGACAATGCATTCTACCGGATGGTAGTGATTCATAAGCCTGTGACTCATGGTGTTGCCAATAGTTCTTCGAGAATTTCAAAACAAAGGCGATTTTCACATTTATTTTCGCTGAAATTACATCATTACATGTCATTGAAGCCCCATATAGCGGGTTAAATAAGTGATTTTGAATCATCCTTTAAATGTTAGGAGGGTTCAATTACCAAATTAGAATTTATATTCGGAAGTTCTCATACGCTGCACAGTTGGGTCAGATCCCGAAGAGTTGGTCAAAATTCGGAAAATAAAGTTATTATTTGACGGATTTTTATCCTAGAATTGCATTAGGTCAAACGTGAGGCGTGTGTGAATAATGAATGGAAGGCAAAAAAAACAGTTCTTTTAAATACATCCTTCGCAGGGTAATTTCTTTCGAATTCCATCGTTGATCCATATTATAGTGTACGTATAATATTAAATATTTATAATAACTTTTTAATTTTAAATATAGAAAAAAGTTATAAGTTCCACAGTTTCCCAATAAAATGTAGACTGTTTTATTATCTTATGATTTATTTAAAAAACACTGCCAAGAAGTGCCATTCTACAACACGTGCAACTATATTCCACAACTCGTACAATTTCATCCAAAGCATGAAAGATCTCGCTTTCGGTCATTTTCTACGGTGGCAACAGGTGGCGCGATAGAATGACATTCTTTCGATCAATTACGAGAATTTCTTAGAAACAGCTCGTAATTTCGTAGAATTGCACCCCTGGTTCCATAAATAAACTTTAATTCACAAACTCTTATTCATTGCGAAGGAAATAGCTTCCTCCTCTCTCTTGCCAATTAGAAAAGAAGTCGAAAACGCCTAAGGATCGTGCAATTAAGTCATTGAAAATATCGACATGATTTCTCGCAAAATAGTACTAAAGTTAAACGAATGGAAGTTATGTTTTTGCGACTATTGATCTTATGTGATTCGCTTATTTCGAGCTTACAAAAACTACTTCAGGAAAACTGTTGTTTTTTGTCTCTACAACTATTAATTCATCGAAATACTGTCAGAAACTGTAGCATTACATCTGAAGAATAAACAGATTGTGATCAGATTATTCAGAAGTATATGATGTGTTATACTACGATATCCTTGATTTGAATATTTTTGTAATTTCCCCTTGAACTCTTAATTTAATTACTTTTATATTCTCCTATGTAATTCCTCGCTTCTAAAATAATTTCATTTTATATTTTGTTTCAATTTATTATTTTTTTTACTTCTAGCCTGCCTTACTAAATACATCATTTTAGTTTTTTAAATTTCAACTTCGTTATCATAAACTGCAACTTAAAAAACGTTTCCATATTCTGACAATATTTTCGGGATTTGGACACTGCGTGTACCGTTTCCATGATTGTCTGTACTGAAATTAATCTACATGCCAGATCAAATCTTAAACACGGGGTGGCAGTCAACAAAAAATATTTTTTTCGTTCTATTCCCAATTATCCATCAGCTACTCTCTGTTATCGACTCTCTGTTATCTTCTCTCTATCAGTAACATTATATTTGCTACTCTGATGTTGTTTATTCATTGCTCCCTATTTGCTGCTCTATATTTCTTTCTCTTTATTCACATCTCTCTATCAACCGCTCTCTATTCAATGCTCACTTCTTGCCGCTCTCTATTTGCCACTCTTCAGTCACTGCTCTCTATTCGCTACGCGCTATTAACAACTCTCAATTAACAGCTCTTAATTTACTGATCTCTATTCTACCTTTATGTTTTTCTACCTCTACCTTACCTTCTATATATATTTTCTTTTGAGTGTGCATTCCCTGCTCTCTATTCTCTCCTCTCTATTATCTGCTCTCTATCCACTACGCTTTACTCGCTTCTTAACTAACTACTTCATAATTACTGTTTATTCGTTGCTCCCTACTTGCTGCTCTCTATTCATTACTCCTTATACCCTTCTCTCTACCCAACACTACCTATTCTCCGTTCTCTATTTGCCGTCCTCTACTCACCGCTCTTTATTCTCTGCTTCCACTCTCTATTCGCAGCGCTAATTCCTTACCGAAGCCGGCTCGCTCGCGGGCGGCTGGCGCCTCGTCAGATGGGCCTGGGTCGGCCTTGGCAGGCGGCAGGCGTGGCTCGGCGGGGCGGAGCGGGGACGGAGGGGCACAACAAGCGGGTCGGGGTTGACACGCGCGCGCTCGCGCTGGGTGGGTGCCACTCGGGCCGGTCACGACGCCCGCGCGCCGCGGGAGCAGCAGCAGCGGCGGAGCAAATGCCAGGCGGACGAACGGCCGCCCGCCGCGCCAGCAGGCTCCCGTTGCCACGCGCCGCACACACACACTCGCACACACGCATCTCCATCTCGGTCTCCCTTCTTCGCGATCTCACTCTCCCTTCCTTCTCGCTGCCTCTCTCTCATTCTTTCTCAATCTTCCTTTCTCGTTCCTTCTCGCTGTCCCTCTCTCGTTCCTTCTCGCTGTCCCTCGCTCGTTCCTTCTCGTTGTCCCTCGCTCGTTCCTTCTCGATCTCTCCCTCTCTCGTTCCTTCTCGCTGTCCCTCTCTCGTTCCTTCTCGTTGTTCCTCTCTCGTTCC
>BOPP01000007.1:681426-699996 GCA_017312745.1 Gryllus bimaculatus | reverse complement strand
AACCCTCTCCTCCCCCTCCTCTTCCCCCTCCCCCGCCTCCTCGCCTGCCTCTGACGGCTGCTTCGCCCGGTCACGTCCCAAAGCTGCAAGGTGGCACCGAGAGGCGCACTGTGGACTGAAGTTCAGTACGATATTCAAATGCAAGAGTTGGAGCCATTCGGTGAAATGATTGATTGATTCCGGGAGCGTCAACTGCTGAGTTCCGTGAGTAGTAGTCCATTTTTTTTATCGCGCGAAGTGGTGGTGATATTCCACATCTGGATGATGAAATCCGGTGCCGACCTACAGGTCGGCTAGCGGGGTTTCACCTACCAGGTATCTCCCGCCAGCGGGACGCTGCCCCAGTCGGGACAAACTCAAGATCCCGACTGATCTCCCGGCATATGTGGTAAGTAGTGCATATGAGTGTGTGTGTGTGTGTGTAAATAAGAGGTAAGGATCGGACAAGACAGAGGTAGTACAGGTCGCGCGCGGTCCATGACCCGTTTGGTACGGTACTGCTGCGGCATTCGCGGGGAGTTAAGCTTAAAAAAAGGGGCACTACCGAACAGAGCAGCCGGCCGCTAGAATTCTCCTCCAGTGATTGAATTCGACCAAGCTGTCAAGCTAGTGTCGAAAAGTCTGCCACTGTCGGGGGGATTGGTACCCTAGAACCTCCCAGTCAGAAGTACTGCAGTGACATCAGTTGATGCTCTGATCCACTTAACGGTCATACGTTGGAGACTACGGTGACCTGCTTGCACTGTTTCACATAACATTCGTCTTTCATGTAATGGTTTAGGATCAAGATCAACCAAAAAAATCTGTCTGTCTTAGTTTAGGGATTATGAGGCAACTCCTCTCGCATTTTTTCCCGCGAGAAAAAAATTAAGATCTGACTCTAAAGAATAGGACATGAGTGCGATAAAGTCTAGCATTTTGCTGCATCACTAGAAAATGTTCATTTTCTTTGCTGCATGACGCGAATAAGCAATCTTCAGTCTGCTAGTTTGGATTCTGAGTGTTGTTTTAGGGAACAGCCAACTGAAATCAGAATAGAAGTTACGTAACCCAAATTTATTAATATTTTATACGAGTTTGGATTCTGTGTTTCCTTCTATTTCGGACTGCCGACTAAAAATCTGTAGCATTTAAATTTCCAACTTATTTCAATTGGACTTTTTTTTACCATTGGCCACTTTTTGCCCAATTTAGACCACAGCGCGGGCGCGGTGGCACGGCGCTCAATCCGAACGTCGATATTTCCAATACCCCGAGGGGCGTGGGGGGAGGCGGGTCGTGGCTTTATGACGTGCGGGGGCGGAGAAGGCGCTAGGGGAGGGAGGCGCCCCCGCTCGCTCTAGCGGGCAGACCGTGCATCAATCCGCTGCCGGGGGCGACGCTGGCGGCGACGCCACGGCTGCGCGATCGCAGCATAAGACAAGCAGTGAACCCGAGTCAGTTGATCGGGCACGAGGGGGGGTAGGAGGGTTTCAGTATTGTTGCAAGGGGCTTTGGACTTGTACACATGCGGAGGCATTGTCCGGTCGCGGTTCTCTATTAGGAAACTACGTAGAGAAGAGCTGGAGCTGGGCTTCTTAAGCGAGAAATAATAATGTATAGAAATAATGATTGGGTATTTGAATGCGGAGAACCAAGTACGGAGCTCAGTACACACGTTTACTATTCTTCTTCTGTTTCTCGCCCTCTTTTCTCTCCTTTTTCTCTTCCTTTTTAGTTTTTCTTTTTTTTCTCTTCTCTTTCTTCGTATGCTTCTTTTCCATATTTTGGTATTTCAACTTATTTTTCTTCTTCATCTTCTCTTCCTGCTCTGCTTCTTTCTCCTCATCTTTCTCTTTCTTCCCCTCCTCCTCTTCCTCTTCCTTCTCCCTCGTCTTCTTCTTCCTACTTTCCTCTTTCTCTTTCTTCCCCTCCTCCTCCTCTTCTTCCCCTCCTCCTCCTCCTCTTCCCCTCCTCCTCTTCTTCCCCTCCTCCTCTTTCTCTTCCTTGCCCTCCTCCTCAATCTTCCTTCCACTCCTCCTCCTCTTCTTCTTCCTTCTCCTCCTCCTATTCACTTCCTCTTCTTCTTCCTCATTCTCCTAAAATTGTCTTCTTTCTTTTTTTTTCACCTTCACCTTCTTTCACCTTCTCCATCTAATTCTCCTTCTTCACCTTCCTCTAATCCTTCTTTACTTATTTGTATTCCTGCTTCTTCCTATTTTTCTCATGGTGTCCCAACTTATTTTTATTTGCGATTGCAGGGATCCCAACACCAGGGTGAAACATGCAAAGGCGAGGCAGGTTGCCTAATAAATCAATTGACAGGCGCTAGCCATTCTTGAAGCTCAGCAAAAATATTATCTAATTTTTAGTTTATTTATTGGCTATGTGTGGTGTAGTGATATGCGTGAGGAAATTGTATAACCTCGACTAAATGCCACGAAATTTCTTTACATTTCCTTCATTAAGCGAAAAATTAATTTACGTAACAGAATATATAAATCAGAATGAAAAATAGAATTTGTCACTGATATGGAAGACAGGCAATGATATCTAAAATGCGGAAAGATGGAAGAGATTCATAAGTCATCACCAAGGTCTCGAAGGGGGTGTTTGCTTTGAAAACAGGGATTAGAGAAGTACGAATTTTAAATGAGTAGTTGCACGGAGAGTTGCGCAACATTTGTTGAGTAATATAGTACTGTTGTATGGTTTTCCAGTTCTTAAGAGCAAGTAATTTTAACAGTCTCGTGCTAATGCCATACGGGTACCAAAACAGATTTCTTTAATCTTGCAAAATCTTTAGGTAAACTTTTAACTTCCCACAAAACAAAGAATTGTTTTTACCTCCATAATTCCGATTGAAATACCGGGTCAAAATTAGTGTAACAAACTTTCGGAACACGCTGCCGTGGAGTTGATTGCATCCAACGCAGATATGCTCGAGCGATTATTGGTGTACAAATTTTCAAATCATTGCAAGGACCCTTTTCGGCATGTTAAAAAAGCAAGAATAATTATTGTGTTACCAACTTGGAGATTTGAGAACGAATTTTCCATAACACAATCATATATTGAAACAATTTTACTAATTTTATTGTAGATATTTTAATATATTAATTCGCGAAAAAACAGTAATAAATGTGTATGATGTATGCTTGGAAATAATATTTTTTTTGCCCAAAAGCAAAATCATTCCTTTCAGCCTTTTTTTAGAACAAAGGGAAATTAGACGAAACGTCTCATTCGAGATAGAGTCGTTGACTCAAAATTTCAATTACAATGATAAATACATTAAAAATTATTTTAAGCATGAACGATTTAAAAAATACAAATTCAAATGGATAAGACTTTTCCTGCTATTGTGACGTGGTTGAGGTTAGATTTCGCAATGAAATTTGAAGCTCTTAAGACTCAAAAAGTTTTAATCTGCATTAAACAATTAAATTAAGGCTATCAATATACAAAATCTCATATTACAGATCTATCTATTTTCATTCATCATGCATTGAGATTACTTTGCCATCAAATATTGAGGAATCACATATCTTGTATTTTATAAACTAATTTCCTTTGCATTCAATGTAACTTCAAATATGAGAAACGTCTGGGAAAACCACATGGATTCAAACCAAGGAAACAATTTGATGAGAGAAAACATGCTATCCGCCAGGTAATATGGAGTTGCAATGTTCTGTACCGCAAAAAGAAACTTTTAGGATTATTTAGCGAACATTTCGCTATGTGGATTCATATTTTTACTTACAAACAACTTTCTATCCCTCACCATCGTATTGTTAACTAATTATTTTGAGGCACACAATACTCAACAATGTGCATTTTTAGTCTTCAGAGGCATGGATTGTAGTCAAATAAAACTAATTCACAAATATTTCTTGTTGGATATCAATTCTCATTATACACTCTTCCGTGATGAAAAATCTCCCAAACAAGCGCCAGCATAGGTGGCTCAGGATATCAATTGATGTCAATGCAGTGCCTCTGACCGGGAGGTCCTTATTCGGGTCCCGACCGTTGCAGGGTTTCAGACACTTGCTACGTCGTTGGGTAAAATTCAGCCTCTGCCTGGAAGAGAATTCTAACGGCCGGCTGCTCTCATCGGCAGCTTTTCGTGGCTTTTCTGCTTGCCACCAGCCGAACGCCGTAAGTAGTACTTTAACAAACGAGCCATGGACCGTGCGCGATCTTCCCTTCCTCTTCCTTGCCCTATCCTCACCCCTTACTTACACATACACACACTTACATGCACTACACTTCCACACAAGTCGGGAGACCAATCGTGAGCTCAGAGCTTGTTCCATCCGAAGCGGAGCCCTACTCGTGGGAGATACGTGGTTGAGGAAACCCCCGCAATCCAACGTGCAGGTCGGCGCCGGATCTCACCATCCAACGGCGGAAAGATCACTACAACCATGCGTCCAAAACTACTACACTTACGGGACAAACAATCTGATCAGTTGACGAGCCCAGAAACATAAAATAATTGATCAAAACTAATTCAAAACGAACTCTCGTCACGTACTCTGAAGCATGTCTGAGACGAGCGACGGTGCTCTCAACTGCATCCAAACCGAGCGGTCTCGACTCGACTGCCGCAATTGTCTCTCGCAGCTACGTCCCGCGTGCTCGGCGACGCACCGCAACGCCGCCTTCAGCCACCGTCGCGTGTTACGGGAGGAAATCGGGAAATCTCGTTAGAGAGCGTAAATATTTCAGGCGCGCTGCAACGGCACTCGGCGCGCGGCGGACCGCGCGCGCGCTCTAATTAATCTAGCAACGCCGCCTCGGCCAGGTGCCGTGCAGACTGCGACCGCCTGCGCAGCCCCGGGCACGAGCCGCGCTTTGCACGTTTCTGGGCGGTACAGCTACATGGTCTGCTACCGGCAAAGTTGGTTCAGGGCATCGCCGGGCACAAGCCTTGCTTTGCACGTTTCTAGGCGGTGCAGCTACTGGACAATTCAAGGTCGACGAATGTCACTGCTGCCCGGGAGGTCCTAGGATACGAATGAATTGTCAGGATTTTTGACAGTAGCTGCGTAGCTAGGACGAATTTAGCCGCTTTCTGGAGGAGAATTCTAGCAGCCGGCTGCTCTGGTCGGTAGTTTTCTGGAGTTTCTTCAATCAACACGAGACTAATGCCGGATCAGTATCGTAACAAACGGACCAAGTGTCGCGCGCGATCTTTCCTATCTCTTCATTGCCCTAACCCCACCTATTACCTTCCCCCCTACACACGCTCACATCCCTTACACTACCGTACTTGTCGGGAAACCTGTCGACTTGTGACGACTTGAATGGTGGTACACAGGAAGGAGTTATCTGATTGGTGACAATTCCCGCAAGCCGATGTAGCCGGGCCCTATTAGATCATGCTGTCTTAATAGGGGAAGATCATAGCTATCTACCACGATAAAACATACACTACACTTATGGGACTAATGACCTTAGACGTTAACGCACCCGTATTACTAAATCAAGTGATCAATCAAGGTTTGTCGTTTCCGCAGTGTCGCTGACCTGGAGATATTATCGCTCGAGACACTATGGCAGATGTTCAACACTACCTAAATGGGTGGGTCGAATTCAATCATTTTTGGAGGGAAATCCTAGTTTCAAGTTGTTCTGATGGGTACTTTCTTTGGGGACAACTTTCTTTGGTTTTTACAATCAGTTACAGGCATATGCCGGAACTATATCGTAACAAACATGCCATGGTCAGCCCAAGCTTTTTCGTTCCATATCCTTGTCCCTTCCTCTTACATGATCTACACCACGACACTTGACGGGAGCATAATAGTTATCGCTGCTGGGGCGGCGTTTTATTTTTTATTTTATTTTATATTTTTTCATATTTTATTCATTATTTTATTTTATATTTTTATTTTATTTCATATTTTATTTTATTTTATTTTTTGTTTTTATTTTATTTTATATTTTATTTTATGCTTAATTATGCTTAAATTTGTTAATATGAATGCAATTTCAGTCACATAGCATTTAACGCAGTTCAGGGTACCTGAAAGCTCTTATGACGCTTGATGGGCACAAGAAGCTACTCACTGTTCACATTATTTGCTGGATAAGTTACATCATTGACTTCAATTACTTCAAAAAGAGTTACTCTTTACTTGGAGTTAAAATTAGACATCTGATAATTTAACAAATTGGTATTTCGGCTTGAGCTGAGCACTGTAATACCCCTGAATGCACGATTATTCACATTTATTGACATCAAACAAGCAAATATTTACGATCAAATAATAGAAAATACACGCACAATGCATATTATGATTACAAAGCTTAAGTGAACATATGGACTACAAAAAAATACCCCAGCTTTATCAAACAACGCTTAGAGAATAATATCAGTGTTAATATTTCACCAACCCTTACTAATTCGGAACATTGGTACCTGATCAAGCAAATTTCCTAATTTATCTTCCAAAACATTTCACACCGTAAGGCGAATCAATTAATCCTCCAAGCCATACCTTCGCCGTTTGTCTGTTTTTAAAGTGCATTTTCAACCCATTGTGTTTTTTGAATTATTTTCAGCGCAAAAATACACAGAACATTCAAAATTAACCTTGCATCGTAAAGTTAACCTACTCCTTATTTCTGATTTCGGCGTAGAAATATACATTTATTAGCCATTCTCCTTGATCTTATACGTTTGTCCACGTTAAGCTATGTCTCTAAATCATCGTTACACTTGTGACGTAATTTGCATTTTTGACAATTTTAGGAATCTGGTCTATTCTGCGGGCTTATTTTATCTTGATAAAAGCAGCATCCATAGCGCATGGTGTCCACGCAATTATGTTCCTGTCTGGCACTTTTATACCAGACCGTGTATTTTGCTTTCTTTATTGTGGTTTGAGGATAGATTTTCGGAGGGTTTATTCTCGTTGAATTCTGTAAGAAGGAATACTCAACTCCTTGCGATGGGAGATATAAAGGCATTATGCACCTAACCGGTGCTCGGCCGACATCACGTGGTCAAATGGGAGAACCGTGTAAGGCAATTTTCGTGTGCAATGGCCATCAAACTCATGTGTGAAATTGGTCGCATCATGGCCACCTGTAGTAGGCCTGAACCTGTCGTCCATTGTGGCGTTGTCTGTTCGCATATTCCAGCCTTCTACTACAGTCGGACATAGTCAAATCAACTATCTCATCTACTCGGTCATCTACTCTTACTCACACACTAAAAGAAAGACGTCGTTGTTCAATACGTGTACGCGCGTCGTTATTGGCCGAAAAATCAGAGGTAAGTTCATTCACCGTGTGATTTCGCCTATGCTAAGCGAGTCCAATTAGCTGCTAACATTTTTCGAACATACCCGCACACTACCTCGAGCACGTGACTTGAGTCTCCTTACAGACTTAGTGGGTTTATCCCTCGCCGTAACGAATCTGAGGTCACCAGATAAGACGACGCGAATAAAGAGTGGCGAGAAATGAGATTTTATTTTTCGAAATCCAAATGAAAATGGCGAATTTTAATTGTTTAAAAAAGTATATTTGTATAACATGCATTGGATAAATGCAACGATATTTTATGTTAATCGCGTAAACAGAAAGCCGGAGCCGCAATGGTTGATAGTGATTCTGGGCGCGTCAACTGCTAAGGTTATTGCTCCTGTAAATGTAGTGCATGTTTTACGTCTAGAGGTGGTGACCTTGTCCCTTTGCATGGTGTAATCCGGGGTCGACAACCGTCGACTAGCGAGGTTTTCCTAAACCACTAGCGGGGTACCGCCCCCATCCGGGACAATCTCGAAGCTCTCGACTGGCCGCATGGTATGTGTGGTAGTGTAACGCATGTAAGTGTAAGTGTGTGTAAGTAAATGGTGAGGGTAGGATATGGAAGAGAAAGGAAAGAACGCGCGCGGTTCGTAGTCAATGAATGGGAGGAGGGAGTGCATAGAGCTTCAATAAAGGTTAGTATACGACACAGATTCACTGTGAAACAACGGAAAGTAATATATTGTTATTTATTTGACGTGTTATTAGATATAAACACAAATTGACAAACGTGGAGTGGCTTTTAAAATGGATCTTTTCAATCATGGAAAATTTTTCAGAAACTTGGCATGAAATCAACACGAAATTTAAACATAACATTTAAAAAACGGTTTTAAAACTACGTTATTAATCAATTGATGGATGTTTGATCATTCATCATAAAAAGCCACTAACAAAACACGTAAAACGCCAATTCCGACATTTTGCATACATTTTTCGCGTACCTATTCCTGTTTAAATGTTTTGCTCGAATGAAAAATTGAATGATGTTCAAAGGATGTTTTCTACTTCCTAAAGAATTAAACACACTTTGACAGTATATTTTGTTACCAAACATCACATCGAGAGAAGTTCTCCCTTGTTCCAAACTCAAATAAGCTAAAACGGAATTCATGTCACTGTAATTTTAACCACTAGCTTTTTTTGAATCGATGTGTAGAGGATAGAATGAATTCATCCGTTTAATAATTACTTTCAAAAGAACTGAATATAATATTTGATATGGTTCATGTGTTGTAATCGTGTGAAAGAAAAAGCATTATCTTTGAAAATGGAATTTGCTCTATTTGAACAGATACTCCACAAAAATACTATAAACTATCTTGTGGCAGAAAATAGCGGGTTCAACTTTATGTATTGAAAAGGTTCCTGTTTTATTTTGAACAAATTTAAAAAATGAAGAATATGTCGTCTTTGAGGATGAGGTTTCATATTATGCCAGTGGGTGATAGCAGTGTATTTTAGAATGGACAAATTCATGGTGTATCAAGGAAACAAACCAACGCGGAGTGAGGAGGTTAAAGTTTTTGATACATCTATTACGCACATTAACAATTTAAACTCATGAAACATACAAATAATGTCAATTTTAATACTTTAAGATACGAATTTAACTTCATTGCAGTCAATAGATGTTTTTAGCTTTCTATAAAACCAATATTTTTCACCTGGACCAAACACACACATTTCCAACCAAAATAATGGTTGCATTCCAACAAGCGTGCGGAATCTACAAAGAGACATCCAACCTACAAAACACGTAAACTCTTTTGTTTGAAGTATCGGTCACGAGACTATGCACGATTCGCCATCAACTGTTTTACCAACAACCTGTAAAGGGTTTTTCAAATCTACGTTTACTATACATTTCTGGATGCGCAGTGTGCAACGAAAATCAAGATTAACACGTGTTTCGTGTTCTGTGAAGTGATTTTGCAAATGTAACAAAGAGATAATGCAAAATCGATCCCATATTCTCCCATCGGAATTCCAATCTGAACGTATTCATGTTTAAAAACAAAAGACCGATTGACATACAAGGTCCGGCAATACCTTTTATGTGTCATCTCTTGATTAAAAAGAGGAATATTCGAGAAGAGAGGGACAGCAAATAGAGCGTTGCATGAGAACTAAATGGAATTTCCGATATGAAATCGGTGACGATTCCGTGGAATAGGAAACATTCCTAGATAGAATTATAAAAGACTATTCGCGAAGCTGGGCTCGTGCAATCAAAGAAAAATCTCTCCTGCAGATTCCGCACAGGCTAGAAAATACTCATAGAATTAGGAATGATTACATCGGATCCAGAAATAAATTGATACATTCAAATATAATTAAAAAGAGCAATTCATGAACAGGTCATATTTTTTTCAACCGACTAAATCATGCTGAATTTATTTCAATACTTTGTAATAAAATAGGAGTAATAGGATTAACTAAATCTACGCAAAGATATAATATAGATATTAACGAATTAAATTTCTATTGCAAAATAAATATAAATGCTTATGTTCGGATTTTTGTTATTAATGTAACTGAAAATATCACAGATAATTAACAACTGATTTTCCGATCTTAGGTGTCGACTTACATGTTAACTCGAGTCTATAATTCTTATTTCTTCCACAATTACAGATACGTAAAGCAATCACGAAATGGATATGGAATTAAGACAGAAATTGCTATACTGGATGCAATTTATTTAGGCCTGTCGCTTTCCATCTCTGCGGCCTGCAATTTGTGGCCATCACCCTTCCTAACACGCACACGCGGATGGTTGATACTAGAATGCACAAATGAGGAGAGAAGAGCCATGCGTGAGTCAGTAGTGGGGGGTCCTACAAAAACGACGTGAGTCAGCACAATTTATTGTCGCTAGTATAGCAAAATATTTTGTATTAAGGATAGAAGTTGAATTTTGGCACACGAATAATTATGTTTTGAGTACTAAATTATCAAAATTAGCAAATGTTTTTAAAAGATATGCAAAATTAGCAAATTATGTTTTTTAAACACGTACAATTTTCGTTCGAAACCAAACCAAAAATGCTATTGTGTGAACAAATGTGTCTCAGGCCAAAACCGTGGCATCTAACCCTTAGTAATTCCCCTTTTAATTACGAGACTAATATTGAGATCTTTCCCAGTGACCCATCAATAAGCCTCGTGTATTTCGCAGGAGGCAATTACCGCAAATTGCCACTCCATCTTGGACGCTTCAGCATTTATTCTTTGCGGTATAACCGTACGTTGCACCGCCGAGCACTACTTTACTGTCCAGATGGAGCCCGGCTTCAAAACTAATTGTTCCGCTCGCGATTTGCCGAGATCACTGTGCCCCCATCGAAAAGCCCAACCTCCCAGGGCGGCCGACAGAGAGCGTTGGCGACACGCATCTGCAGCAGCGCGTGTGTTTCATTATTGAACAACGGGTAACAACTGATGCTATGAGCTCTGGCGATATATTGTGCTTCGTGATTTACTGTGCTAATATTGGTGAACAGTGTAAAGACAAACGGTGGGTGGAGATAAATGAATAATACCGTACGTGGGTAGCGAGACCTCGATCGCCCGCAATTAAATGAAATATTAAACGAAACCCCACCTGCGTTCACCAGGGATTATCGGGAGAGGGGCGATGCGAAGGGTGGTAAGGGCCTGGCAAATTTTGCCAGGATGCGTTATTCCAAGCCTCCGGCTTTAAAGGTATTATCCGAAGGGCTTGCCTGCTGCCCCCTCTTATTCCCTTCCGCTTTGGGGCGAATACGCCCCGTGCGGGCACCTGAATATTCAGTGCTTAACAGCATTGGCTAATTGCTCAAAAACCGCGCAACCATATATCTGCCTACTGAAGCGTGCGTTCCAAGGTTCTAAAGGCTAATGGAAATTAATAGCTGGCCACCGCGCCACTTGGAGCGTTAGTGTACTGCTGGGTGACAGATTGGGCCAGTTAAGCAGCGGCCAGTCACAACTTGATTTTTCTAACATCCATGAGATCTTAGTAGCCAAAATGACAAGAATGCCTTGAGAGGAAGAGCAGAATGACAAAAATGCCTTCAGAATGGCTGCTTTAGATAATTTTTTATGATACAAAAATTCGAGAACACTGCATCTCCTCGGTGTTTTAGTAGTTGTCTCTGATGTTCCCAGTATCACTAAAGTGAATTGAACTGGTTATTTTCAAAGCTAGTCTCCAAGAAATACAATTTTTTAAGAAAGAAAAGTATTCAAACTTGGTCTTTTAATTCAAAATCAGATTAAAAGGTCTTCGGACGCGGCTTAACATTGAAGAAACGCTTATTTCGACCGATATGTCTCCAGGGTGAAAGAGAAGCGTTTCAAGGATATTATTTTTGAAATGACTTTTAATTTTTTCACAATTACTTTTATTTGTGCTGACGAACATATATCTGAAAATACCCAAAACAAGTACTACACTGATATAAATACAGTCTAATATCAGGTAGCATTTTCTTTTGAAAAGTCACATAAGTGTCATTTATTAAACCGCAGGTGATAATTATATCTTCAAAATTTCTTCGAGGTATACTGCTAAATTCTCTATTGTAAAGTGGTTATCGTTTCAGCCAATAGTAGTATTTGTACTCGCACGCATACAAAAATAAAAGCATTTGTACAGAGTAAAAGAGTAATAATGAAAGAGCAGAAAATTGGAATTCATGGAAAAATGTGTCATTAAAATGCACAACGAGTCAATTTGCAGCGTGTGATAGTGGAGTTCAAATGTTTATTGCGTACAGAATTTGGTGTTCATTGATTTAGAACATTTTGCTCAGTACTAAGCTTATTAAAAGTCACGTGAATTTATGCCTAGTTAACGTTAATTGGTGACATTACGACCTAAATGAAGTCATGAATTAATTCACGAAAGATTTACTGATGTGGCTTCTAATAAATAAATGGATAAATGAATGGGATACAGATAAATATATAATTTACCACGCGAACGAAAAGTGACGAACAGAGGGAAACAATTACGTTTTCAATTTGTCAATTAATGAGTAAAATGTAATTTATGGCTGATATCCTGTGATAAATTTGCTCAAACAAGAGATATGTTTTCTCTTTACGGTAAATTTAAAATAATAAGCTATAAATTTTGCTTGGTATTTTTCGTAATAGTGAACGCGATCAAACAACATGCTCCCTGTCGCACTGAAATAATAAATTCCACAAGATATTAATAACATGAAATTTTTATCTTATGATTGATGATCAATAATACCGAGCTCTGTTTATATTAAAACATCAAAATATTCAGTAATAAGCATATAAAATTACATTATTATAACACGTTTTAAGCAAATTTTGCATGATCATGTCATATCAAATCAATTAATATAAGTTCTTCTATTTTAATTGGATAACTAACAAACTCATTAGTTCTGTAAATACTAAAATATAAGAATTAAATAAGCTATTAATGGATTCTCCTTCTAGACGAAGGATATCGAAGACAAATATTTCAGAATAGTCACCCAATATTTTAGACGCCACAAATTATTTATGCGAACAAAATTAAGAATAAATTAACACGAATATACGACAAAAAATCTCGAATACCTTGAGAGACAAATCTGTGCGTACAATGAGCTACACCGTATGACATCTGCGTTCACTATCCACGGTTTATTGTTATCTAACCTAGATTACGAAGCGTAATCTCTGGATTGTTTTAGATTGGTTCATTCTAATCGGTGAAGTGAACCTAAAGTAAACAATAATTATTTCTTAACACATAACCATTCATGCGTGCCACAGGCAATCACAAATAGAGAAAACACCTGTCTATTTCCCAGCTCATCGTGTCTAGATTAGAGAGACATCCTACTCTATTACACGGTGACGAAAACTCGTTACCTCTGTCCTTTCAACATTACCTAACGCGAACGCCATACCCCTTACCTTCATTTCCTCGGCAGGCGGCATAATTGGAATACCCATGAATTTTTAACATTCACTTTCGAATAAATAATGTAAAAACATGAGTTGTAATTAGCCTCACATTAAGCTGCATTTTGTGTCCGCTGGGACGGGTTGATTTGAAAATAGACATTTATGATTCATAGAGACAATGGCATTACATGCATGACTTCCTCTAAACCAATCGCGTCACACAAACATGCTAAATGGATTTTTTTCGTTTCTTTTCCAATCTAAAGCGTGTTTTACACAGGACAATTTAAGCTTGATGCAACAATTGTTCCAAAAATGTTGTGTGGAACATTTGAATGTTTGGAGTACTATACAGTTTCTCTTCAACAATGGGTAAATAAATGAAGTTATACTGCAGTGTATGAAATTTGGATGAAAATATTTCGTCTGTGAAGCGCACGTAACCCTGGTTTCGCAAATTTGACTATCACATGGTGTGTCATTTTCACGCTTTTAATGTAACGTCATGTTCGATATTTACGGTTGTTTCGATTCGTGATATTGATATTGCGTGATTTGTGGCTTTTGACCATAATGGGTCATTCGTGGTTTTAGCCACAAAACACAATCGCTAGTAATCTAATCATTAAAGCTAATATAACCTACCTCAACCTAACTAAAATCTCATAAAGGATCACGTAATCGTGGTGGAGTTAAGTATTGAGAAATTATTTATCTTACCAGCAACAATGGGATCAAATTGTACGGATTTTGTTGAAAAAAGTGAAGCAAATTTCACGATATTGATGGTGATGATGATGATAATGACGATTTTGATGTTGAGTGCCATACTAGGTCTAGGCGAGGAATAATAATTTTCTTGTTTATTCCCCGCATTTTTTCTTCACTAATACGAGTTCGTAATCGCAGTTATTGTTTGTCATGCCTTCTCCTGGATTTATTTTTTTTCAGCAATTTCGGGTGCTGGTCATTAGTCCCAATAGTGTTGTGAATGTTTTATCCCTAGAAGTGGCGGTGTTTCTCCGCACTGGACAGGATATCCGGGGCCTATCTTCACTTCGGCTGGCGGAAGATTTCCCTCCTCACGGTATCTCCCCCAAGCTGGACCTCCCATTTCCAAAAGCCGAGATACTTTTTACGCTTCTGAGTGATCTCTCGACATGTGTGATAGTATGGAACGTATAGATGTAAGTAGGGGGAGAAGATAGAACAAGGACGAGGAAGGAAAGATCGCGCGCGATTCGCTGTCCGTTCGTGAGAGAAAATTACATAATTTACGATTAATTAGAATAAATTGTTTTGACGCATTACGCCCGCTGATGGAAAAATAAACCACTGCATTTTTCAAGTATCTTTTTATTTATAACTTGCATAGACATTTTTAAGATTTGAACATATTTTTAAAACATTTGAAAGTGTCGGCGATGCCTCGTTCAGCTTTTAAGTGGTATTCGAGAAAGAAAAAGTGAGCTACACACTTTTATATGAGTCACGAATAATCAGAATGATGTAGTTTTGAGAATTATTATTTCACGAGGAATATATTTAGATTAATAGACAAGTAATTAAAGATGTTGTCATTGCCAACAATGTTTTTTAATTCAATAGCAGCTTTCGATGGCTTTGCCATCATCATCAGTTGTCTGATACAAGAAGAAAACACAAAAAACAAAAACATTAAAACGTGAATTAACAACAATATTATGATAAAGGTTACAATAATTTACAAATTTTTTGGAAAATATATTTGGCAACGGGAATATATATTCCAAAAAATTTGTAAATTACGACACCTTGATCGCAGGAATACAATATTACATCACCTACTTTGTCCTCGTATTAACCAAACTTTTTTTTGTGTCGTCGAGTAGAAAACCGAATGATTCAGTTTTTGCAGAGACTATTGTTTTAAACGTTATTTCGCTGTAGTTGAACACGGTTGCATTCGGTTGTGGTTGTTTTTTTTAGTTTGGTGCCATTAGAGTAAGTAATATGATAATCAGTGCCGGAATTAGACAATTTTGGGAAAGGGGCAGTGCTAAAACATAGCCTCCCCCCCGAATAAAAAATGCATGTAGTTTCAAGAAACTATAAGAGTTATTTTATCTCAACAACAACAAAAATGATATTTAAGCTACAAAAAGTTTTTGGAAATATATTTTAAATAATCGTTTTAAGGAAAAGTATTCAGTGATCGAATAATGCAATTTACATGGTGATCTTAAAACGCTAAAATATTGGGTGCTTAGTTAGAGTTCATAATAAAATCATTCATTTTTTTCAGCAGTCCAATGATTCACATCGGGCCCCTTTACTTGCCCCGAGCGATCGCCCGGACTGCCCATGCCTAGCGTTGGCACTGAAGATAATGTCAGTTCCATTCTGTGCAGATATGTGGTACAAGTTTGAACACAGAGGTATAGCTGACAAATGTTGCAAAATTTGCACAATTTATGACTCCACCACGGAAATATCACTGCCATCTTCTGCTACAAAAGCATACACTACACTTACGGAACTAATGGCCTTAGTAGTTGACGCAGGCAGAAACAATAATTAGTCTATTATAGCTAAAAGCAATGGGCCAAAAATAATAGAACGCTTTTTTAATAATAGTTTTTATTACGAAACTTATATCAGTTTCATGAAGTTCCACTTTATCTAAAGTGGATAAATAATTTTAAATCCAGGTATTTTACCTCAAATACAAAATTCTCTACTGATACATTTATTAACACGGGATTTTCACAAGAATACTCCTGCCCCCTCAAACAATGAACAGCCTTAAGGACTCTAAAGGGATGCCCTACCCCAAAAAATCATTCACGAGAAAAGTTGGAGAACATATTAAACTAACAGCAAATCACCACGTTTAATTTGTACTTACCACCTGCCCAAGTTTTCAGGACGAATTCAATTTTATGCGCCCGCATAAGCCAATGATCAATATTTTTAGAATGGGCCTCAAGTGGACTATTGCGATGTCATTTGTAACTGGGGGATGCTTGGCAAAGGTAGCTTAAGGTAAAGTTAGAATTGCGTGGGGAACAGAATTTTGATATTGGGCTTGTGTTCTGCAGAATTCGAGCCTGTTAGCTAAGCTAAAATACTTTTAGATTCACCAGATTTCATGAATTATTACTCTGGCGCAAATATTTTTAAATATTTTGTTTTTGTGAGCACAATTGCATATTTTGTTATTGACGCAAAAGTTGTCTTAAGGCGGCTCCATAGATGCGACATTCGGCGAATCCCGAGCAACCGCTCGCCGAATCCCGAGTAGTGTGGACGGTTTGCTTGCGATTCACTAAGCGCTAAACGTTCGGTATTTGCCCTACCCACCGCGTGTCGGTCTTTAGAGCACATCAAAGGGAGCGAACATTCGCCGCGCACATCAGCTGTTCGGGATTGGGCGAGCAGAAGCTCGCTGCTCGGCGAATGCCGAATGTGTGGAACCGTCTTTAGACAAGGATTAAAATCCCGCAAGTTGGTCATACCTACAAACTACAGTTCGTCCTAGTTCAAAAAATATATTCTCAAAATAAAAATAATTTACGATACCACTAGTAAAAGAATCATTTTATTATGCGAGTAGGAATTGTTGCGACACGAAGCCCACAGACCGAGTGGCGCAATCCTACGAGCAAAATAAAATTCATTTTACCACCTGTGTCAAACTATTTTTAGACAACGTCTGTCTTTCAATTTATTTTAATTCAAGTTTACTAAGTCAACAGTAGCTGATGCAGTCAGGCAAAATTATATATGTTGCATATAAACATTTATCTGAACACTTGAGTGTCGTCTTACTTTAAACACTAGTGCTAAAAATTGTTCTTTTAACACTCCATGCATGCTCTTAGAGAACCAGTGGCTGACTAAAAAGTTTCAAAATGGTTGTCTAAATGCTAGTTTTACAAGTGACTGTCCAAAAATAATATATGCGATTGTTGGAAAGCCCCTGTTAATTCCAAACCCGCCGCCCGCTCTCAGCACGACGTGACGATCGCGTTCGCATAACAACTGCCGGCTACGGGCCGCAGCATCCCCTTTCGCGGCTGCATCTCGCGTTCGGTCGATTTCGCCAGCGCTCGTGCACGCTCGGGCCACCTCTGCCACCCGCCGCCACCGCCGCCGCCGGCACCCGTCCTTGGCGGCACGCAAGGTCGATCGGGCGGCTGCAGCTGGAGTGGATGAGGGAGGGGGAAGGGGGGGGAAGACTGGGAGGGGAAAGGCCGCACAGCAGGTGCGGACCCCTGCGGCACGCCCCCGTCGCCGCTTGCTTCGCTCCCGCAGCCACCGCCGCCGCCGCCACCGGCGTCGAAAAAGCCCGCGACGTGCGCGTCAATGGAAGGGGTGGTGATACGTGTCAGGCGCCTGGCGATGGGCTATCATCCCTTCGGGACAGGAGGGTGAATAAAAAAACAAACTCGTTCTCCGTTGAAAACCGTATCTCAAGTGAATGAATTTTTGAAGATAAATTTAGCTCCATCCAGGGGTAAATTAAAATATGTATAAGTGGGCTTTGCACGTGCTTTGAGCTCCTGCTAGATAGGGTCCCCTAATAATGTTTTAAACGCAATTTTATATTCGTTCATTAATATTGAACACACTTTTAAAAATTGGAAATGTGGTAGTTCAGTTTTGTTTTCATTTTCATTACGTATGTTCAATATGTCAATATTATTATGCGGCCCCACCGTTTGGTCGAATTTAGAGCCCTTTGAGATATTAATCTGTGTCACATGAGCGGTTATTTTGACACTTGTTCTAAATGGTATTGGAAAGCGTGCTCTTCAAACCTTCTAATTAAGTAAATATTATTTACTATGTGATTTTTTATTTGGTTAAAATTTTGTCAATTGCGAAATTCACTGAAAGTAACAAATGATTAATATCTCAGGCTCTTTAATATTCCGTAACTGTGAGCTTTGAGCTCTCCTTCGACCTGCATTTACTCATTTTAACGCTAATTTTCTCATTCTAAGAGTTATTTTTAATATTTTCATATGCTATGAATATGTTTCGTAAAAAATCACATAATATTCCTTTTTGTGAAGAGCACCGAAAAATCATCTTTGGTGATTATCATTATAACCAATGCCTTATCATTATAACCAATTTGAGAACATAAAAATTATTCTGTTATTTGTAATAGGTCAGTATACATATTTTAGTATCTGCTGAAACAAACATTTAGCCTAGTACGAGAACACTACATAGAACATCCGATCTTCTAGGATGTAGTATAATGTAAGTATGCCGGGTAATAGATTGCAGAAAATAATGTTAGGTAAATATTAGCCACTATAAATAGATGAAAGACAGTCAAATTTGTAAGTA
>BOPP01000007.1:647139-680521 GCA_017312745.1 Gryllus bimaculatus | reverse complement strand
AGTCCAAAGTCCTTGAATGCAGTGTGCAGAGCGAATCGTTTTTTGGATTCAAAGGTCGCTCCATGTTTTCTCGCGTGACACTTTGTTGGGTTCGTGTTTTTTTTTTCGTGATGCGGCAGAATAAAACAAGGTGCAAAAATATTTGCCGTTTTCTTCATGATACTCGTATAACAGTGTATTATTGTCTTTTGTCGTTATAACATTCATGAAAATGCGTATTTGTGAATGCAAGTCAATGACATGAAGGTGGAATATAACTGGGTGTTATTAGTTTTCGTTGGGAAAAGTTTCTAATTTTATCGCTACCATCTAGGAAATGTGGAGGGGGCTTTTTGTTTTGATGCTGTTGGAGAGTCAAGGGAAAAGATCGCAAGTAGATAATATGTCACTCATAATGCGTTCACAATAACCGAGAAATGGTATCACGGAAAATTCCAGAGAAAAATTTCCACGACCCACCGCCTCTTTTCTGAAGATATCGTATCTCGACAACAGAGGTGGTGTTTTATGTCACAGCTCTTAGAGGCATTTTGCCTATTTTATTATGGTATGATGTGTTAGATTAGGAAGAAAAATATTTTTCCATTCCAATTGTTTATTTGCCGCTACTCTCCGCATATTAACAGTACGGAAACTTGTAAACCCGTAAAAACAATACTGTATAAACTATTATCTTCCTTTAGGAGAGTGGACAGGATATTTTCCTTGCACGATAACTACCGAATTCTTATTTATATTTCGCTCCGCAAAATATATTCGTTTTACCAGCCAAATGAGCTGAGTACCAGCGGATAATAGCCTGTATCAGATCAGTTCAGTTCAGTTCAGTTACTACCATACAATTGATAGTAAGAATTGTTTATGAGGTCACGTTTAGTTTGTTCCGATATTGATACTAACTTTTTTGAGAATTGATAAAAACCTTGTCGAAAAGTCTATGTGTTAAGTCACAAAATGGACGTGAAAAGATTCGCCAAAATAATCGAATCTCAAAGAGGTTACCTTGTTTACTTACATTAAGATTTCACTATCAACACTGCAAATAAATCACTTTCAATCAACGAAACTTCCATGAAACTATTACTTCTCTTAAAAAAGTTCTGAAGTTTGAGTGAATTTCAGATGAATAAAGAAATTATTTTCATGCAAATATTATCCAATTAGTAGAATCACAAAATAATAGAGAAGCTAAAAGCACATGTTTTTACATCAAAATAATTGTTTACGCGGCTAAATAACTATGGTAGTATCAAAATGTCACGCTTTAATGATCTACAAAGCCACTTTACTTTTATCTGTTGAAGTGCACTTGAGGGATATATTGCATTTCTAAGTACATTCTTCTCAATGTTTGTGCCCTTAGCCAAGCTGGTAGATATGTCTTGGAGGAGTGATAAGGCTACTTCCAAAATTAAAATGACAATACAAATGATCACACTAATATTGTGCACGATTTCAGTGCTTAGCTTTCTCCTCCTTCTACTCCTTATTCTTTTTCTACTTCAATCACAATTCCGTATGTTCAATCACCATTCCGTATTCACCTTCCGTCCAATTGTTTGGCAGTAATATTTATTGTTTACACCTATTCATCTTACTCTCAATTCCTCTCACTACCAGCGTTTCTCAAAATGTGAATTGTATATTGCAATCCACGTCTTCCTTCGCATCTTTTTGCTTTATTTTTGTTCCTACAAACAATTACCACACATCTTTATACTCTAAATGATTGTGTAAATACATTTACACTACGTTTTCCCTCCATTGAATAAGGTGACAAAACTTCACTACAGATGTTCTTGAAAAGTTGCGAGGAATTATCTCGACACCTTTCGTCTCAAAGTTTTGTCTAACTAGCTTTCCACGAAGGCAAATTCAGCTTACGATTTTGCCCTTAACCTTCTAGGAAGATTCGGATTGGGCTGTCGCCGAGCAGTTTCACAACGCTTCTCAAATGCGCGCATATTCATTCGCTCATATTTATTTAATCTACAGTTAACGACCGCTGCTATGTGTGTCAGGGACGTAGGTGTTATTTAAAGCGTGAATGACTGACATCATTTCTCTCTCATACTCCGTGATTAAACGACGATGTCTTCTCGCTGTTTGATTTCTTTGAAACATTGTTGTCCTACTTAACAATAGGAAATGTGGGTTTTGTAATATGAGTATTAATATAAAAAACAATTATAATGAATAGTTTTGTCATAGACATTTTATTTTGCGTAATTTTTTAGGCCTCATTGTGGTAATTTACAATACAATTCTATGACGGTTGTGGTCCCCGGTAAAGACAAAACTGTTAAAAGGGCGTCCCATGGGGTAGTGATTAGAGCATTCGTGTTTTTTTCTTTGTATCTAAGGAGCAGCCACAACACTGTCTTTGTACCTCAGCGTTCCTAGTTTGAAATCTGGATTGATCCATTTGAAATGTCTTGTGGACACATCGGGTTCGGATCATATTTTTTAGGGACACTCCTTTTTCAACCCTTCCCACGTTTCACCATTGCGTGGTCGCGTGTTCGATCTCGAGGTGGGATCCTTCCCTTCTTGTCTCTTTATTGTCTTGTGAGAGCGTAGGTTTCCGCGGTCGGAGTCAGTATTTATTAGGCTGTCCGGGTGACGCCGCGTCTATGGCAAAGGTGCCGACGTTTCGGTCACCATTCTGCGGGCGCAATGCCCTGAGGAAGGTCGCGGAATGGCGACCGAAACGTCGGCACCTTCGCCATGGACGCGGCGTCACCCGGAAAACCTACGGGTGAGGTGGGGTTTGTTGTTTTTCTTACGGTCAAACGATTGACCAATCATCTATCCTCAAGCTCATCTCATTCATTTAGAAATTCTCCGAGGATAGCCGGAGATATGGAAAGTAGCGTCAATTTGTGATTCTTTCTAAACACTAAACATGATTCGTAATAAAGAAAAAACAGTAAATTATAATTTATTATACAAAACGACAAAAAAAATACTTTGTCTACGGAAGGAAAATATTAGGGAGATTTTGTGCGGCAGATGGTGCTGCAATCGACTGCATTCTCGATCATCTGCGCATGCACAGATAAGTTTGTGCACGCCATAGCGTTAGCACTATCGATCTTCTGCGCATGCGCAGATTTACTAAAGTGGTGCGAAACTTCAACTGCGCATGAGCAGAAGATCGATAGTGCTCTAACGTTCCAGGTCGCACAAACTCCCTGTACGTAAAAGATATGCGAAACTCGAACTTCGCAAGCTCAGAAGATTGACAGTGTTGTCGATTGTTGAAACGCTTCGCCGTGGAAAAGCTTCATGAGCGACAATAGGAGTGAGTGCGGTATCTTTTTTGAGTACATAAAGTATCTCGATCGACGTGTATAATATGTTAGGTTATGTTAAGTCCAACAGTTAGTTGCACCGCCGCCAGGAACACGTGCGCCATCACTAGAAGAGTCTAGGATAGTACATTAAAATAAATAATCATCCGTAGATGATAAGGAGCTACTGAAGTAGAACATTATTGTTCATTAAAAAACCTCTTGCAACCAATGCAATTAAAGCTCTGCATGGCCTTATATGGAATAATGTTTTAAGACAAGACACAAAGCGACACATATTCCACAGTATTGTGGAAAGTATTGTATTATATGGAGCAGAAATGTGACCGTTAACAAAACGCCGTAGAGACAGAATACGGTCTGTAGAGCTCGACTTTATGAGAAGATCTTTGCAGATAACAAGACTGAATAAAATAAGGAACGAAGTGGTGTGGGAAAGAGCTGGGGTTCAAACAACCATAACCAGAAGACTAGAAAACAAAGCTCTTCAATGGTATGGATATGTCCAGAGGATGCGAAATGAGAGATGGCCAAAACAAATTATAAATTGGATACCTGAAAGAAGACGTAGAAGAGGTAGACCTGGTTTAAACTGGAAGAAATATATATACGAAGTTATGGATGAGAAAGGATTGGAAGAGGGTCAATGGGAGGACCGAGAATTATGGAAATCGAAAACGGCAAACTCTAAGGGGTAGAAACCGTCGAAGAAGAAGAGAAAACCTCTTTATCCTCAAGAATAAAATAAATTAATTTTCAGTGGATTGATTGATGATACAGCGAGCGACAACTACTACGATCATTATTCCAGTAAGTGTAGTGCATATGTGTGTTTTTCTTCGGAAGGTTTTTCCCTCGCTCTATGGCGAGATCCAACTTTGACCTACCGTCGGCTTACGGGGTTTCCCCCAACTAAGTACCTCCCACCAGCGGGGGCCCCACCCCAACCGAGACAAGCTCTGAGCTTCCGTCCGCTCCCGACATGTGTGTACGTATAGTGTATGTAAGTGTAAGCGTGTGTACGTAAGGGTTGAAGATAGGACAATGAAGAAGAAGGAAAGATGGCGCGCGATTCGTGGCCCGTTTGTTAGGGTACTGCTCCAGCATTCGCCTGGTGTTGATCGGAGAAACCAACGGAAAACTATCATCAGAGTATCCGGCCGCTAGAATTATCGTTCAGACAGCGTCTGATTTCGACCTATCAGACAAGCTAGTGCCGAAAACCCTGCCATTGTCAGGACTCAAACTTAAGCAACTCATGGTCTTAGGCACTGCAGTGACATCACTTGCTGCCCTGCGTCTCCTAAGTCGGTATTTTCAGTGGATTTTGTACTCTCTCCGCTTACACACAATCTAAACACAATCTATATACAATCCACTCACACGCGAACGAATCTCTCGACATATTCCCCAACCCTGTTTCTACACAAACGCCTCCGCCCACCATTTTCCCGCAACTCCGTCACCAAAGCGAGTCGTGTGCAAACCGCCGCCATTTTTTTCTCACACGGCTCTTTTGGGGCCACGTTCAAGTGCAAATGAAATTTTCTGTGGAGAGAGAGAGAAAGAGAGACAACGTTGGCTTACGGAAAGCGGCCATTGATGAAACATGCCCACGGAAAGCATGTCGCCGCTTAAGGTGTTGCGCAAGCAGACTCCAACTGCGTAACCGCTTACCTCACCGCCTGCGAAGAAGACTCACGGGTCGGGGGACGTCAAAATTTCAAAAGTTGTCGACTTTTCGAAGTGGCTGCCACTAAACAGTTGCTCACTGGGTCTCCGTGAGGTGCACTCTCCGTGAGGTGTGGATGTTGCCATGCTTGCAAATGTGAGTTTTTAGACAGTCACTTGTAAAAGGGGTTCTTGCTTGGCTTGCATGGGGTTCAAATGCGCTAAAAGTGAGACGGTGCTCAGCAGTGCAGGGATATCTGTTAATATAACAAGTCAAAAAATACTTTCGTCAGACTACATCAAATACTTTCTAACTTAATGTATCAATACGTGATATGTATACTTGAATAAAAACATTGTAACTAAGTAAAGCAAAAGGAGTGTACTCGTACAACACTCGCGGTGAAAGTGAAGAAGACTCGAGGGTCGGGGGACGTCAAAATTTCAAAAGTTGTCGACTTTTCGAAGTGGCTGCCACTAAACAGTTGCTCACTGGGTCTCCGTAAGGTGCACGGTCTGGATGTTGCCACGCTTGCGAATGTGAGTTTTTAGACAGTCACTAGTAAAATGCGTTCTTTCAGGGCTTGCACAGAGTGCTAAAATTTCAAATGCGCTAAAAGTGAGACGGTGCTCAGCAGTACAGAGAAATCTGTTAAATATAACAAGGCTAAAAGTTACTTTCGCCTGACCACATCAAATACAACTGAACTAAATGTATCATTAAGTGATTTGTTTACTTGAATGAAAATATATTGAAAGTCCGTAATGTTGTCTAAAAAGGAGTGTACAACACACCTGGTAAAAATAATTTTATTTTTATCACTCTCATCATCAATAAATATTAACTGACATGTAAACTTTGCAGAAAACGAAACACAGTAATCAAAGATCGGCTATAGGGAGTTTTGTGATTAGGATCTCTGCTTACAGGAACAATTTTCGTGCACAGGGGCTAGTAACTCTTCCCAAAAGCACGTAAGTTTTGCGTACGAGTGTTCACGAGGGTTCCTGTTAATGTATAAATTACTAAGTTTTGAACTGATATGCAGTGAAGTAAAGAAATAGCTTGGGGTAGAGGTATGTGTCTATAAGTATTTTTTTAAATTTTGTTATATATCTGTTATTAAATGTATGTATGTAATGATTTTGTAATGCACATTTAATGGTTTCCGAAGAAAAGTAAAGAAATGAGTGGGCCAAATATGTTGATTCAAAAATTATTTTTGTGTGAATTACCCCTACGTATCCATTGTGTGCTGTAGATTTAGTACTATATTGTTGAATTTAATATCCTTGTACTATTACAATTCATTAAGAGGAAACAGAATCATTTGCGCTAAAAGAAAGTTTTTTGGTATTTTATTTCTCCTAAACCTCCATAATTTCCTCTTTAAATTGGCATTTGAAACATGTTGATATAATTCTTACAAGTATTTTTTTTTATTATTTAAATGTGAGTCCCTTTTTTGATTGGGCTTAGGTGCTGGTTCCAATACTTTTAGATTCTGTTACATAATGCAGCGCATAAATACTAAAAGACATGCAGAAAGTAAATAAAAAACTTTATGTTGTGAAGGTAACCAACATAAAGAAAATATCAAATGGAAATAGTTATTGGCAAATGATTATTCTGATGAAGCAAGTCGAGGATGACATGTTCTGAGGGTTGCATCTTTGAAGCCCATTTTCCGAAAGTTGATATTTTCAATACAAAATTATCCTTTTCTCAGCTTATATTTGTAGCGGGAAACTGAAATATTCAGAAATTGTTAATAAAGGACACAAATATTTACTGAAATATTTTTTCTAATTACCTTAGAATAGTCGATTCTATGCAACTTCATTGAATAGAAAACGTGGTAAAAATTACATAATGAGAAAATATTTTTATGTTCAAAAGAGAAAGAATTTTCAAAACCGCTGTTTCATTATAATTATGCCTGACATATGTGTAACCTCTAAAAATGTTATAAGCCTTACTTTAATGGATTCTGAAATTTAGACAAACATTTAACATTGCCAGGATATGGCCTTCTATATCTCCCTAGCCATTAATATTTTTGGACTATTTTTTTCAGCAGCCATTTAAACCTAATGGGTGTACTTGAAGTTTCTCAGTAACATAATTAACCTTTTATTCTAACCCATAAAGCATGCAAGGGCTAACTTGCATAGTTTAGCGAACGGAAGGAGTCACTCAAATGCAGAGTACCAGGTAGGAACTTGGCATTGAGTTCCAGACAAGAGAGAAAGTTTCGTCAGGACTTCCTTGAATGGGCCTCAAAGAGATCCAGGTAGGCCTGGGGAGATTGGGAGGCAATTAGACAACTTCGAACTTGGCAGCAATGTGGTTGATACAACTCTCGAACTGCCTCGGTAAGACCGCAGAGAACGCTTGTTTGACGTAAATACATTCAAGAGACCCGTCTTTCAATTTATTAAATGAAATCAATAAAAACATTTAACTTGCTTTAATACCTATGTTGTGTACCCTACCTACTAGTGTTCAGGGGGTTCGTGGGCCCCCTAAACATTTGAGAAGGGGCCCTTCACCTCTTTTTAATAAAAATTTAATTTTCGTAAATACAAAATTCGTACGTTCAATGCTAGATTTTCTCTTCAACCGTTCCCTAACAACCGTTTCATGTGGGGAGAAAAGCCTCTCCAAACCATCTAGCTACCCTGCTAATGGTAATATTTGAGAGGCTTCTAAACACCAATAAAAATAAACAAATAAGTAATATAACATAAAAGCATCAGGTTGAGTGTAAATACTTTTGTTAAGGCTAATGTTCTGGAATAAAATACCTCTATTTTACATTGTCTACTTTCCCATAACAGATTTTTCTTTTCAATTACAATCTTTCAGAATTTAACCTTGCTATGAAGTTTAGAGTCACGTCGGTTCTGGAATTCAAAATATTGAGAAAAATGGTGTAAAATGGTGAAAATTACGATGATTTATTCAGACCACTGTAATTTTCACCATTTTAACAAACGAAACATTATATTTAATTAAATATTTAGTTCTTATTAAATACGTATTTCCAATAATATTTGACTGGTTTAACATGATAGTCATTCAAAATTTGAGTAAATCTCAAGAAGCCTTACGATGAACAATGCCAAACGTAAATTAATGTTAAATATTAACATTATAAGACAATATTGTCGATAATGCCAACAACAACAATTTAACAAACATATGTATAAAAATAATACATAAGAACTAATTATTAAAAACGAATACATTAGCAAGCAATATTTGGTAAACCCACAACCATCAGCGCAAAGTAATAGTTTTGAGCAGTGCTAAAGCCGAACTTTGTGAGTCTTCTGTCTTTGTCTGCGACCTACTGCAAGCGACTGGCTAAAGAGGTCAATGTCCTGCCCACAGAAAGGGAAAGGTGCGAGGCCGGATCTTGAGATCGTGTAATGGCCGATTTGTGTGTGTGTGTATGTGTGTGTGTGTGTGTGTGTGTGTGTGTGTGTGTGTGTGTGTGTGAGAGAGAGAGAGAGAGAGAGAGGAGAGAGAGAGAGAGAGAGAGAGAGGGAGAGATGAAGGGAGAAACAATAGAATAAAAAGAAAGAAAATAACTAAATTACTCTAAATTTCTGTTACAGAATGCCATGTACAGTTCACAGGACCGCTGAGCTATTGTTATTCATATAATGATTATTTTTTTCTTACGCTTATATTCTCATGTCGAATATAATTTTATTATACGATACGAACGTACACGATAATACTATTGTGATGATTACCTTCTTGGTAATAACCTGTTCGTGAATACTTCTTACACTTCTTGAATTTACGACCACATTATTAATCCAAGGAAGTGTTGATAGGTGTTGACCACTTAAAAGCCTAATTTGTCAACGTTTTGAAACTTTATTCTTCCCTCATCAGGGTTATGAAACTCACAATTACACTATTTCTACACGGAGAAATAAACCCCATTCACTACAACATATCTGTGTTAGTAAATTAGGATTTTAATTAAGCGACCGACACCCGTGAACTATTCCCATTATCACATTAGATGATCTGGACAAGAAACGTAAGTTTCATAATTCATCTAACATAAGAATCATCTATAATGTTTAGTATTATGAAGAGAAAAAGTCTCAATGCAATTGAAACCTTACATAGACTTAATTAAATAGATTTCGAGTAAGGGTACTGCCAAATGTTCACTAAGATATACAATTTAATATGAATTTTGGACAATGTAAGATTTTCATGTTTTCGAACCAGAACGATGATGAAACTTTGTTTCCTGTCATTAACGTTCAGTGCAGTGTCGTAAATGAAACTAAACAAAAGCATTGCAGTATTTGACAATAGTTGAGGATTTTGACTTGTTTTTGCATTATACATTTCAGAACACTTTCGTCAAATTAAACAGTCTCTAAGATTAAAGACAAAAGTTAGTTCTTTTACTAAAAAAATAGGTACATACACAACAAAGATGTAAAGGATCTTAGTGCACTCCAAGCACTAAAGCATAAAAAAAAAATTACCTCTCAGAGCAGATTATCATACTACGCAAGAATCTCATACTTCAGATCCACGATTGACAACAAAATATTCAGAAATTTATGAAATGCTGAAGTGGTTAAATCATTGTTTACTTGTATCTCTGTTAATTTGAAGATCTTTTCATGATTTAAAAAAACATAGTTCGAATAATCAAAGAGAAACTTTGCTTGGTGCTCCAAAAGCATCAACAGATCTGACAAAAGGTCACCCGGCCAGCAGTTAATGTATACCCGGAACAGCATCGTCAAGGCTGTGAGTAGGCAAGGCCAAGCACTTCAGATTGGAATAGAAATGCGGGGGAATGTAACATTTCTGACGGTATGGAATGGGCTGTGCAACC
Source organism: Gryllus bimaculatus (assembly GCA_017312745.1). Classification (NCBI taxonomy): domain Eukaryota; kingdom Metazoa; phylum Arthropoda; class Insecta; order Orthoptera; family Gryllidae; genus Gryllus; species Gryllus bimaculatus. The sequence continues at coordinate 670,653 of BOPP01000007.1, read as the reverse complement.
GCACTGAAGAAAAAAAATGCGTTAATACTTCGTTATAAACTCTTTCGCTTTACAAACAAAAATCAGTTTTCAGTTCTACTTTCAAAATCAGAATTATTAAAAATAGTCAGCTACCACATAGTTCCCTTTGTTTTCCCGCACCTTTAACTTCAAATTTACTTAGTTTGAAAACATTCTATATCTTACTGTGCATTCATACACAATACATCTATTTAAGTATATATCGTATTTGTATATAGCATTATTGTACTAAATAATAATAATAATAATAATTAATAATAATAATAATAATAATAATAATAATGTCTTTATTAATGGCGAGGCTCAGGCCATAGGGCCTGCTCTTCCGCCTAACCACTTAATTTACATACATTTAGAATAGTAACATTTTAAGAGGGGATGACAAGCTGTACATTTACGTCTGGGAGAACAAACCTAGGACCATCCCGGCATACGCCTTAAGCGATTGAGTAAACCCAGAAAAACCTCAATCAGGATGGCGGCTTAGGGCGAACATTAATAGTACTGAGTGAGTTGTACATTAGTGAAAGGGAAGTTTCGTAAAAGAGAAAAGAAGAGAGTTCAGGGGAAGGGTCTAAAATTAAAAATGATAAAATATGTGAGGAAGAGGGAAGAGAAAAAAAGCGAAGAAAAGGACGAAGAAGAAGTAGGCGAAAAAAGTAAAGTTATTTGAGGACGGTTAGAGAAAGCTACGTTTAGTTTACGGTAGCTTTTTACATAATATACAATAATTTTAACACCAAAGAAGCACAATACACTGTAAGCAAATAACAACAGTAATTTTAAACACAATACTGGCAGTACTAAGGAACAATACAAAGAGTACTGGTATCTTAACATCAATTTTTGTTTATGCCAATATATTGTAGTAAATATCCTGATGGTACAAAGATAGCTACAAGTATATTTTACTGGAACGTCACTAATACTTTTGTATATTTTAATAACAATTTCGTTAGGGTACACAGAAAAGTAATGATGCTCATAATTTAGATGTGAGAGGGAATAAAGATGAGGATAGAGCAATGAGGTATGGGGTAGAATATTGAGAATAAAGAGGGGGAAATATAAGGTTTTTAACGGGGGCGGTGACCGGGCGTTTGGAAGTGGGAGAAGTCTGGCGATTGAAGAAGAACGGTTGACGCCGTTCTATATGCCGTATATATGCCGTTCTATATGCCGTTCTATATGCCACTAATAGATATTGATGTACAACGAAAATATTAAATATCTTCTTCAAAGTACTTTTTTGTCAAAAAGTGACCAATATATATTAAAATACACTACTACAAACAGAAAAATGAAGATATTAAGATAATAAAAACGTTTGGATTCATTATAAATGAAAATAAATTTGTTCGTTTTCATACATCATTGCTTATTATTCGTATAATATCTCAGAATTAAAAACAATAAGAAAATAATATATAATACTTCGTTGAGTATTCCTTTTTCTTTAATTCCAGTTAGACATCACATCTTGATGTAGTGAATAAGATTCTGTCAGGTTTTGGGGTTCATTTTATATAATTATTCTTTAATAATATTTAATTTTTTTTTATTTTGCTCCCTTTTTGTGGACTTCAGCTCAGATTCTCAATGGGATTTAAATCAGAATTTTGAGGTGTCGTAACTTTGGTACATTTCAAATTTAACTAAGGGATATTAAGTCGCAACTTATGGTTGAGGGCATTTTCCTCCTGAAATGTATAAATAGGTAGCAGTCGATTCTCCGGACAATTTACATAGTTTCTTAGTATATCAAAATATACATCTGAATTCCATGTTTATTCAGAATAATTCATGTTACGTCACCTTCGGTTGACATACAGCCCACAAAATAATTGAACCACTACCAGACTTAACTATCAGGATTGTGTTCGTATTTTATTACACACATTAATGTGTATAATACATTGAATGTGTTTACATACCTGTATCGTATGTACACATCTGAAAACACAGTGAATGTGTTTTTTCTTCTTCCAGACCCGAAGCATCCCAATAAGTTTATATTTTTCTTATTATTCTCAGTTATTAAACAGTCCCAGATATTTGGCCTTGTTGGTATGTTCTTAGAGAAATGCAAGCCTCCTTTTACTATGTTCCCTGCATATAAACGTTTTTTCTTTCTGTTCGTCCGTAATACACGTACTTCAGCACAAATCGATGAACTTTATTCCCCAACGCTCATCTTTTTCGATAAATTTCCCACCAAGGCACGTAATGGAAGACTACTTATTCGAGTGTTGCTTGTACTATTTTTAATTAACCGTTCTTAGCGTTCACTCAACCTCCTTTCCTTTGAAGTCACATAAGAATCTATTGTTGAACTTTCTTCTCTAATTTTTCGATTATACACCGCACAATGGAGGATCTTTTTGTTCACCACTATCCCTATTTCTTGCCCCGAAGTGGTAAGTTCATAATCTTTTCTTACACATCAGTATTCAAATACGTCTGTCTGCCCATTTTGATGACAACTGATGCGACGTAAAGCATAGGTTTCCACGTCGCTTCGAGAACCGTGATAATAGTTAGTGGCTGATTACTGGCCCACTAAATTTCCAAAATTATTTAACTACGAAAGTTCGAGATATTTACAAATTTTTCTAACGTTTATTTAAATTTATTAGTAATAGGCCTATTAATTATAGATTTATTTAAAGCAGACGTGCAAGTATTTTGTATTTAAAAAGTGATATCTAATAGTATATTTATTGCTCTAACAGAAATGTTAAATATTGTAATTTGAAATAGGGATGTAACACATTTCTGTATTGCAAAATACATAAATTTTAAAATAACATTTTATAAGAACGTTTATAGGATAAAATTTAAAAGTCGTCACGTTTTGGGATAAAAGTATTTTATACATTTAATCAATCAACCGTTTGATTCATTAAATTATTAAATATTGAGTATTGTGGAAAATATCTTATATGTACGTTGACATGTTTTACATAAAAAGTTGCGTTTGACATTTTTTTATCAGATTTCACACGTAATTCATGAAAATGTAGAGTTATATTTGTATATATGGCGAGCCGCCTTTACAACATCGCATCAAATCACTTTCCGTTTTTCGCACAATCATCTACAAACTCGGAAGTAGCAAATTCTCAATATTTTGATTTCAAAATTTTGATATGATATTAATCCATTTTTAATAAATGAGGGAGTGCAATCCTGGATACTCGTAATTAGCCTTTTTAATCATGCAGTTCTGTACATCTCCATGGGTCCGAATGCCGCATGACATTACTCTCGTTATGATGAATAATTAAAAGTAGCAATTCTTCAGTTTCCAATTACCGAATGCGTTAGCATGTATCAGCAATGTCAAGATCGCGGGCAAGGTAACTAGCTTTGTAGAGTACGCGAACACTGCGTTCAATGCAACTGGCGTTTTGTTTAAAAGTAAGAGTTGTACAACGCACTGGCGTGGCCTTGCTTAACTGACCATCTGGCCCATAACGGTCTATTTGAAAAATATTTACAAAAGTAAGAATAAAATCAGAGTGCCTCATAAGCGATATTTATTCCCATTTCTTTTATAAAAGCAAACACGTGATCCATTAAAATAAAATATATCAGTCAAATTTGAAATTGACAAATTGAGAGTAATTTTAAACATTTTGACTCCGTAACGTTTTAATCATTCTGAACTATAGATACCCTAGATGGGCGTGTTAGATGTTTTGGGTTTAATTTTCATAATTGTTATTTTTTTTTGGGGGGGGGGGAAGCGAAATGAAACTAAAGATTGTTCGTTGATGTGATTATACGATTGAGAATTATCATTTTAGGCGGATTTGATTGCTTTATTCCGGTGGTCTGAATCTGGTCTTCAAGGAAGAGTGAGTTTATTCGAAGTACTCTTGCTAGGGCTCTGTCGCCTAGCTTTCTTCCAACCTCCGCCATCGACTATAGACTGACCAGCGCACAGTTCATCTGCATTCAACTTCATTCTGTTGTAGATCTTTAAATGTTGCCGTAGCCAGTTTTGAAATAAGTAACTTTTGAGTTATAACGCTAAAGGGAGTGAAAGTTTCGGTGTGCCACCTATTCTTAATTTACGTAATAATCATGTATTGATTTATTCTAAAAATGGCTTCAAGTCTAGTCTACCGAATTTTCGACAGAAAAATCTTATTAGAGGGCCCTGGCAACAAAAAGGTAGAGAAATCCGGTTGTTAAATTAAGAAAAACAATACGCACATGCTGTAGCCAGAATCTATCCTTGATATTGTAAAATCGTCCGTCCGTCAACAATGCTAGTTGCTAAAACGTTCAGCCCACTTTTCCCAAAGTTGATATTCCCCAATCAACCTGACTGATATCGTGATTCCATTAATTTGAAATTGATATTTTAATTTTCGGGGGTATTTTATATGAATCCCGTTCCAAAAAATGTCCCGATCGTTTCGGATTAATTTTCGTTGAGGGAAAGTGTGAAGGACGTTTAAGATAATGGTGTTTTTCGAAAATTGCAAAAATTGAAAATCTTTTCGACCTCTCCCACAACTATAATTATGAAAATATGAGATTTTTTTCCTCTTGATGAAATCTGTGCCTTAAAGATAGACTTTGAAATAGATCATGAACAATTTCTCTAAAATTTAAGTTATTTTCGCGTAATGTTGCGTGAAAATACGGCCGAGAAACTACGTGCTGTTTTAGCCCCACTACTTTGTACTTGACTACTGGGCGAGAGGTGTGACCAACTCTTGCTAGACCTCAGTCTCCTAGTTTTCTTGCAACCTCCCGCCACCACGACTGCAGGCTGGCCACCGCGCCGCTCAGCTGTTTGCCGGCCTGGCGGTGAGCAAGCGGTTAACGGTACTGGGCCGGCCAGAGGTTGCGGCCTTGTTTCCCCACTTTCACTGCGAGCGGTTCCCGCCCGCCCGGGCCGGGGCACGGCGCACCGCGACGCCGCGCTTACCGCCTACAAGGGACGGTCCGGGGGGGAAAACGGACCTCCGTTATTACGTCAGTCGAAACCGGCCAAGCACCGACCGCGAGTGCGATGTTGGAATTGACGCGATCTCTTTTTTTTTGTTTTTTCTTTCTTCCTTGTTTTGTTGTTTGTGTTGCATTGTGTGCGGTAAAGTGAAACAGGTTCTTGAAAGAAGTGTCTTTGTTCGGATGTGTGAGAAGAAAGAACACACACCAGGCATATAGCACACGATCTGATAAAGAGATTTGGGTAGTATGGAGAATAGCGTTCCCTCTCCAGCACGAATGCCATCTGTTGGTAGAGTACTTCTCGAAGGCCTTCAGTAGGTCGAAGTAGAGAAACTCACCGTTGATGAGTATTATTTTCCCATGCGTTTGTAGGCTTCCGCGGTCGGAGTCAATACATTCTTGGCTATCCGGGATGAGCCGCGTCTCGGTCAATTTTGCTGACGTTTCGGTCACCTTACTGTGGTCTTCAGAGCTGCAGTATAGCTCTGAAGAAGGCCACGGCAAGATGGCCGAAACGTCAGCGCAATTGACCGAGACGCGGCTAATCCCGAATAGCCAAGAATGTATTATTTTCCCAGGAACTCACCTCCATACTCCATATATGAATAACTTAAAATACGCACTATCTCTTTTAAAAGAAAAAATGTTAATACCATTTTTAATTATATAGACATTTACACTCATACATAATTTGAAGAAAATAAAACTTTAAACATTATCGATCAACTATTATAAGTGTTATCCCACCGCCAAATGACGTGACACGTCTATTTTAACAAATAAAATACCAATCTGATGACAACATTTTCTTGTCAAATGTCTTTTTCGAGAGAAAGCAATTTGACCACCAACGCGTTTGACCGCAAGTGGTCCGCGACATGCCAACGAACCTCGCTACCCCACGGATTCAACGTGAAACGTTCTCCAGAGCCTTGCGACCTTCTCTCGCGTGACGTTGTTCGTACCTCCTCTCTCGTTCCGGGTTCACGGTGCATTATAAACCTACTACTTTTGAAGAAAATCTCATTTAAAGGGAATAGTAATGTACAGGCCTGCACTTCCACTATCATACTTACTGCGACAAATCTACACATGATCCACGAGTCACTAACAACAAAAGCAAATACCAACACACAACTTGGCGTGATGTTTACGCGGGCTCGTGTGTGTGTGTGAGAGAGAGAGAGTGAGTGAGAGAGGGGGAGAGACAGGGAGAAGGAGAGAGAGGGAGATAGAGAGGGAGATAGAGAGGGAGAGAGAGAGGGAGAGAGAGAGGGAGAGAGAGAGGGAGAGAGAGAGGGAGAGGGAGAGAGAGAGGGAGAGGGAGAGGGAGAGAGAGAGAGTATGTGTGTGTGGCTATTCACATTTTTAAACAAAGATTATATTCATAAAGACTTCATTTTTACGAAATATGCCACTAACGAATTAACAATTTGGCGTCGGTTTCTGTTTTAAAGTAACAGTGACTGTGCTACTTTTTGAACAGTGTTCTTTTGTCGTGTATTTGTGGTCAACTTTACAAGGTCAACTGGTCAACGAAGAGTGCGTTTCCGTAAACTCATACCTTGTGATATGCGGTTCACAAAGAGTGTAGGTTTTCTCTGTTCCACAACTTTTTTTTCCACATATCAAGAGAAAATGCTTCAAAATTGCAGAACATTTCAATACATTAAATATTTATATTAGTGCAATAGTTCAATTCATGTGGCATTTTGTCAACACAAAACGTGTTTTGAAGAAATTTCCATAGAGCTTTCACAAATGAACGGAAAACACGCATAAACGTGTGGCAGGGAGTGAATAATTATCAGCAGGAAACAATAATTATATATTTCCTGCAGATGTGTACGTTTTGAAATCCAGTGTCACAGTAAAAACTTCATCATTTCGCTGAACTTCCTGGAGAAGGACGGAAGCACTTGCAAATGACTTTTAAATGTTACTCGATTTGTGGTGTTAGCGTCCTGTAAAAACACACTTTCGTCCTTCGACGTTCGTCAGAGTACCAGCGCTGTTTTGATAAGCCATTTTCACACAAATTGGTTAACAGTCCTCGCGAGGCTGTTGGATCAGAACTAATCAACAATCATCACTTTTTGCATCAATATTGTTTACTACACTTCCGAAATGCAAATTACAAAACCATTTTTATTAAAAAGTCAATTCTGGGATCTACAAACAAACCTCAGATTGCGTTAATGGATTAATTCTTTGATGAAAAACTAAAAATATTTTTAAAACTTCAGTTGCTTTAATATACAGAGACCTTCAATAACAGGCAAAAGTTTTAAATGCATTTATTTCCTATTGTATATCTCTAGAAATTAAATAGTACGTCCCGGTAGGGTTTAAAATAATTATATTCAACAGTCTGTTTCCTGATAAATCTGCATTTGAATGTGCAGTTTTATGACTGGTAAATCATTTATGTGTTAATAATATAGTTTAAAATAATAATTCAGCAGACTGACGATATTCAAACGACACCTCATAAAATAAACATAACAAATATCACCGACACGAGAAGCAAAATTGATAGCAAAATAGTTGGACTAAAGAAGAATCTACTACGAAAGGCACAACTTATCATAGGAAACAAATTCGATGTTAAATGCATTCAAAAAATCTTGAAGGACTTTAATATCTATTTTCACATTTGCGTCATTTATTACCTTTCCAGTATTTATATACGTTTATTATTTCACTTTTTTTATTATTATTAATTTAAGCGCATTTTCGTCTATTTTTCTTTGTTACAACTAAGTGATAAGACATTTTGTCAACACCTCACAAGCTACGTTGAATTGAGTTCACGTGGGGTGGCTGAACCGGCAGCGGTGCATGGACCCGTTCGTTTGGACGTGACATTTTATTAAGACAGAAACAAGTGGCGCCCGGCACCACAAGGGACTGGCGCGGAGGGGCGGGGGCGGGGGTGGGGGAAGGCAGGTAGGAGATGCGCGATAGAGCGGCCTCCAGGGAGGTGACGCGGAGGCGGCGGCCGTGGCGGCGGTGGGCGGGTGCAGTAAAGGAGGCGGCGGTGGGGAGTGGTAGGACAGGCTGTGCCGCCGGAGCACTGTGGTCTGGACTGCGAAGATGGTGGGCAAAAATGGATCACCAGATTGCAACCTGCGATCATCTATTACAATCACCCGCCTTCCACTGAATCCTGCTTCCCTTTCGGCTTCAAGTGATGAAAAAGCATGTCAGAGCATCCCGACAGATATTACGGGTGTGAAATAAGATACCTTTTTGTTTAAATCTGTATTCAAGAGTAATGTATAGTATATGCACAGAAGTTAATCACAGCAGTGACTGGTATTATGTGTCAGTCTTCCCGTTAGTGTAGGGATAGTTTTATCTCGAAAAGAAGGGGTGATTCCTTTCCCACTATACAGTGAGATCTGGCACCTACAGTCGGATTGAAGGAGATTTCCGACCCCAGGAATCGTCAACATCGGGGCCCTGTCCCAGTCGAGATAAGCTGTAAACGTCTGATATGTGAAGTACATGTGAGTGTATGTGAATAAGGGTTAAGGATAGGACAAGGAAGGGAAAGAAATGATCGCGCGCGGTCCCTGGCCCGTTAGGATACTGCTCCGGCATTCGCCTGGAGTTGATTGGAGAAACCACGAAAGACTACCGATCAGAGCAGCCAGCCACTAGAATTCTCCTCCAGACAGCGACTGAATTCGACCTATCTAGCCAGTGTCTAAAATCCGCCATCATCGGACCAGAATCCTTGTACGTCCGTTCCAGAATCGCGAGAGAGAGCGGCAATGAGTTAAACTCAGCCTATTAAGGCCCTTTCTAGAATGAATCTACATGCCAGTTCAAGAAATGCGTACTCTAAACTCCTGAGGTTTCAAAAGCCTCCTCTGGCACTCAGAGCGTTGTAACTTAGAGTCACTGAGCGCACGCCGGAAGATATTATAGTAATATGTTTCAGTTATAATGATGGCCGATTGTCGACAACAGTTAATTAGTGGATCGCAATCAAATGATGGCCGAATAAAAAGTCTAGCTTCCGGTTGCTCTGTTCGACCGCCATTTCAAGATGAATGCCAAAGACGTATCTTAGAGGAAAGGCCACAGTGCATAATCTGTATTTTCCTTTTTCAGAGTCTGGATCTAGAACTGTATATTAAATGGAATGTTGCGTTTATATCGAGAATTGAAAATAAAATTGCAGAAACTTGTTTTCAAATCCTTTTGTAGTATTTAATTTTCTAGTATACAGAGTTTTAAATATTCCTTTTAAGAGATATGTACGTTAGATGTATTGTTCTTTCTAGCAGGCTTGGGACAATATTGTTGAGCAATAAAGTAAAAATTATAAATAAATATTAAAAGATACTTGGAAAATTACGAGTAATGAGAAAAAATGAAACTTTTTAGAATTAGCAATTTCTGAAAAATGTGGATCTCAGTATCGGATGGTTGCAAATGGTCGTCCTGTCATAAAAACGTATTATGCTTGCTGCAAGCCTTTAATACAGAAGTGAAGTGAATAATGTGAAAAGATAGAATGAAAAACAAAGAACTGGACATTTTGTTCATGGTATGTGCTTGAATCACGAAAATTGGACAGTATTAAAAATAGTCATTCATCTCATTATGTCGGTGTAAAGCAAAGTTTGCGAGAGCGAAATTTGTCGACCGAGACGATAGGCAAAGTTTATAACTAACCAGGACCGTCATTTATGTTATCGGCTGTGTGATGTTGAAAACATTTTGAAGTACTACCTCCTTAAAAAACAAATAAGCTAAAAAATATATTTGATAACCGACCTGTATGATCGACGTAAACACGAACGTGTATTGACTTAGGCCTTCGATCCGAAGGGTCGAGGGTTCGAATCAAGCCTAGGACATTGTTGGGGACACCGTTGTTTTTCCCTTGTCTGTCACTATGTGCTATCTTGGAGGGCCTCGCGTTCTGCTGATCACAGATCAGAGGAGCCCGCAAGTGTGTTCGTGTCTTATATTTGGTCGAAACTGCGTCCCATCGTCCATTCGTGTCTTATATTGGTCTTATAGTGTAACCAACTGTCGGCTAGGAAAAGCCCTAGGGAAAAAAAACATTTGATATCAATAGGAATACTCTTACGCCGTCTATTATTTCACCTCACTTGTTTCGTAACATACGACGGTTTGTAAGGTAGACTTGTCATTCCATTGTTTTGTTATATTCTGTCTGTCTAAAGTACAGCATCAGGAAAACCTATTTTCGTCCGATTTTGTGCATTTCTCGCTACCGTGCAGCGGCAACAGCGGCCGCGGCGGAGGGATGGGGGCGGCGGAGGCGGCAGTGCAGGAGGTCCAGTAAGAGGGCAGGTGCTCTCCTTAGGGGACCAGCCTGCCGAGCGACCGACCAGCCGGCCGCCGGGCGCCATGAACACCGCCTCAGAAGCTACGGCGCTGGGGGAGGAGTTACAGGAGGCTGAGAAGATGCTTCGCCCGGCGCCAGGTGGCCCTGGAGAGGGGGGGGGACGGCGTTTATACGGCCGCTGGGACTGAACGGACAGCGGCACGTTGTACAGGGGGAGGGGAAAGTAGGAAACCTTGATAATTCGAAATTATCTTTCGCCTTCCTCCGAGTCAAGCCAGCACCCTTTATATATCGAAGTAATTCGTTTATTCTATTAGTCAAACCAGAAAGCCCATAACACAATATTACCGAGTTTCTTGTAGTCAGTGAGTCAGAACCTGATAACTCGAAATTATTACATTTTGTTTTCATTTTAGTCAACGCATAGTCTCGTTACCTGAAAATAATAATATTCCTGGATTATAGTCAAAGGAGAACCTAGTAATTCGAAGTTAATAATTTGCTTTCCCTTCGTTACGGGAAAATTCTGATAAATCGTGTTTTTGTCCGCTGGTCACGCTAAAACTTTGACAATTTAAATATTGCATTTCCTCCTTCTGGGGAAGGCTGAACCCCTAAAGATCGAAAATATATTATTCCTTTCTCCTAAGAAGAAACTCGAAAACTCGTATTTACAGATTTTTTGAGATTTTGATCATCAAAGCTTTTTATACTTTCCTATTAATTTGAAATTCGGCTATATTTTATTAAAATATAATTGAGGACTTTTTCTTTCAAGACATTTCATTCGAATTTAGGTATGTAGCTAATAAAAAAAATGGCAAAAGCAAATTACCATCCTTTCCTTTACTTGCCACTTTATTTGTTATGCTTCCAGTTTTTCTAGCACGTTCTTCACTCCAAGGTGACCACCGATGACTTCATTCTGAGTAATTGCTTCTTGTTACTTTCTGCAGTGACCGCATAAATTCCATTTTCACCGCTTCTACTTGGTATTAACTTCTTGTTCAGAACCCTCGATTTCCAATGCAGCAAGTTCACTTAATCCTACAAATTCAATTACAAAATAAGAATCTGAATATTCATATTTGTCTTCTTCTCTGGATGTGAGGTTCAATTAGAACATAGTGAAAATCTTAGTATTCTTGCTATTACAACGTAAACCAAAAATTCAAGGAAGAGCTGAATTAGAATGTAACTTATCTCGTAAAAAGGTTCTTTCAAGCAAGAGTTCACAAGAAATTATATGAGTGTGGCTAGCAGTCGGCTATTTTATTTATTGAGAATAAATTGAATAGAAGTTGTTGGAGAATTGGATGATGTAATGATTGATGACGTATTCTTAATTCTGTAGGAAGTTAAACATCGGAAATACACCACGGGTATGAGAGGCTAATCTGAGAAGTTGGTTTTGTATTATTTATAGCCGATGATATTTGTTTGTGAGACATTCGTGCCAATGCGAGGAAAAATACAGCATTATTTAAAGAAAGACTGCTCTTAAAGTTTGGTGGCTCTTAAAGTATTTAATTTAAATTTGTTTTGCTGTATTTTTATTGATTTGTAAGTTTTCCTGCTTAATCTTGTATCAAAGTTTAGTCCTAAATATTTAACAGTTTGGTTGCACGGTGTCCAGAGGATTATGATTTTACTAATTTGGAGTGGAGTGGGAATCGCGAATGTTCTGAAAGAGAATGTTTTGGCTCCTAATTTTGACTGACTGACCTTGATTTGATAATTCCTCTGCAATTCCGCTTATGATCATTGTGTTCGTCTATCTCTTCATGGAGAGGACTCATCCACTAGCCACCTGCCCGAACTGGAATGCGAGGAGGCAGGTGCTAGTGGTTGAAGCGATCTTCTTTTTAACAGTCGAGGGGAAATGATTATTGACCTCCGTACAATGGAATTTGGGTCGCGAGCGCAAACAATATTGGTCGTATTATACTTCTTGATAGATTCATTAATGAGACTTGCTCTTTTAGTTATTTTAGGGGAACAGTTGATATATGCTGTTACCTTTAGCTGTGAGAAACCTTTTATTATGCATGCTTTCTCGATATACTCGAGTTATTACTCATAAGAAAGTTATTGTAAGCAGAAATACTAACAATCATGGAATAAAACAAAAGCTCAATAATAAAATAGATACAAAAATTATGCCAATTTGATAATTACTATTTACTTATGGCTACTATTCATTACCTTTTACTGATGGTTACGTTTTTAACTTTAGTGAAGTTGATCGTTATAAGTTGATTTTTTTTTGCGTGACTAATTTGAAACTAAGACTCCGGAAGGTATAATATCTAGAACACAGATCGGGTTAGACATGAATATCGTTGGCATCAATGTAGTTAATGAAATAATGAAAGTGCAGAATTATGTAGCGAGAAAGTATTCATCTGATTGAAGATACAATAAGGCAAGCAGACTTGCACTGCACCTGTGGAGAAGTTAAATTCAACGGCTAAATGCTTTGCATTTTTGGAAAACAGAAAACCAGATATTACTAAGAAAAATGATGCCAAGCTACTGAGAGATTTAAAAAAATGGTTTAATGTAAACGAATACGATGCAAGAGAAAATAATGAACCTTTTGAAACACCGTAAAGAAATTAAACAAATTACGTAAAAGAGTCGCCTATGTTGCCAAATCTGCAGAAATGAACACCTACGTCAAAACCTCAAATTCTCACAAGATATTATGGGAATATTCCAAACATTGATATATCAAAATTTAAGAGTTATGTAGGGGAATGAAAATAGATGTTTATTGAGGATGATACACTAAAACTCTGATATAATATATTGTAACAAAATAATAGAATACAATAATAATACAAAATACTCAATAGCGATTTGCAATAACGGTAACAAATCTAATAAGCTGGCTAAAGTGAGAAACATAAATAATTATAAAACAGTGTTGAAGAAATGTAGACACCACAGCATTCTCATATCTTGCGTAATCTTCCAGATTTCATTATAATTCCAAGACACATAAGTTAGTCGGTCTGGCTTACAAGGTCTCATATATGAATTTATACAAAGTTGAGCATTTAACGACTTTGTGAGCAGTTGGCAGAAATTCAAGCGACACGAACCTCAAGACGTCTGAGGCGTCAGATAATATGTCTTCAGCACAATCTCCACTACGTGAAAGCTCAGCTTCTGAGACAGACGTCGGAGCAACTTTGAAAGAGATAGCAGTTCCACGACGTGCCATTTTGTCGAAACTTGGAGAGCATAAGAGAAATGTTTTAGTAGTGAGAGATGGTTTATAATGAATTAGAATACTGGATATGGCGGAGGAATGTGTAGTACTAGAGGAAGAATGGATTGAACAATTTAACCCATTACTTATTATGACAATCATACAAATAGTTTTTATTTTCTATTTGATTATTATGATGACTGGGGGAGTGTTGCCAGAGTTGGCCCATATTTACTGGTCAGACAGAAAGCATGAGGTCATAGAATTACGGGAATCACTCAAAGAATTACGGGAAACAAGGAAAACCAGATCGAGAGAATTTATACGAGCTCAGAGTTCATATTAACCATTTTCAAGGTAGAGTGGAATTTTCCTATCCGGATGAGTTACTACATAGGCGAGCGTGGTGAGAAGGAAACTAGATAAAAAGTCTATTATTTCTTTCTTATGCAGATATCTTCGTCACGACGCTTGCAAAAATGAAATTAAAAAGTATTACGTTCGCGCATATAGATGATTTTTCTACGGCAGCGTTTGCTAGCTGCTTTAGTTCAGTATTGTCGTCGTGTATTTGAGCTAAAAGGGTACAGACATTGACAGTTATTGTTTTTTATGGTAATTCACTTTTCCCAATACTGCGCGAAGGAAGAAGGGGAATTATTTTCTCCATTGATTTAATTTTGTTCCCGCCATCATATGTTTTGAAACATTTAACAATTTGGATAATTTACCAAGTTAGCGATCTATATTTGGCTCAGAAGTGACAGAAGCTGTAATAATAAAGTTACTAAAATTGAGGAAGATACTGGCAAGAGAAATTATTTCAGAGTTCAAGACCAATTTATTTATTTTACAGCAGCAGAGAAAAATAAGGTTATTTTCAATGAATATATGCATGTATTCCAGATACCTTATTACACTGCCCATGAGAAGTGAGAAACTGTTACATTGTCTTAGAATAAACTACAAGTGATTTCGTATCAAAATATCTTCAATTTAACTTGGAACAATGATGTTTGATTGGGTTTAAATGGTTTACTGTAATAACACTAAGAATACTGTTATTGTAAAAGATTATCTTGTATATTTGTGTTGTGAACCCTTTCCAAAGCTCTACTTCAACTTTAAAGAAAAGATTTGAATAACAAATAAAAGTTGAAAACACTTTAATTGCTTTCAATTACAATATACAATAAATAATGCATAGAAGTACACTCATTGTTTTATATATGTCTGCAAACAGAAATAGCATTATTCTACAAAAAATGTAAAGCATTTCTGCATTTTTTAATTGCCTATTTTTGAAATTACTCTTTTAAGACGATTTCTTCTTTCATCTTATAAATAACTGGAATGTAGGGTTATAACTTCATATTTCCATTTATAACGCTCTAATTAATTAAGTAATTTGATTAATGCTGTTTGAACGCACACAAAGGTAGAAACTACCATGGAATATAAAATGTAAAGAGCGTTGTATTTGCACCTACTAGATGACTTCTTTGTAGAATCCTCCTTCATATCTTATACGCTTCTCTGTTGGTATACTGAAGGAAGTTATCTTAGGTCATGTTTTCTTTTACTTTCCTTTTTATTCACTTTACACTCTGTGCTCAGCTAAAACTGGATGTATCATTATGAAAGTATTAATAATTCATTCTTCATACTTTGCACTGAGTGAGTAGAAATAAAGTTAACTTTCTAGGACAAAAATCCGAATATTCGTGATTTCTTAAGGTATCATGAGACAGCGTGTCTGAAATTTGGAATATATTGAGAAGATAAGCCGGAACGACAATATTCTGCAACTAGATTGAATACAATATATATTTTCCAAAACAAGTTAGAACCCAAAACGATATTGCAAAAATATGAATCGCATCTTAACCACGCTCCATATCCCTTACATTAAAACAAAGTACCTGCTGTATGTAAAGGTTGAACGAAGTAAATAATATTCGTCATTGTTTGCCTCCCACAAAGTTTGGAGCCATCGGTTTAACGGCAGGGCGTCCGCGAGTCAAGCAGTCAGGAAGATGTACGATCGTTGAACGGTCGGATAGTTTGTTATGCCATTTATGCAGTTTTGTCAGTTATGCAGTTATGTCAGTTATGCAGTTATGTCAGTTATGCAGTTATGTCAGTTATGCAGTTATGTCAGTTATGCAGAAGGAGAGCTAGGTGGGCGGGTAGTTGGGAGTGTGTATTATGCAGCAGTAGACTTTGTAGTTGAGGGGAGCGGTTAGATGAGAAAACATGTTATCGAAAGGGCGATCACACGCTGACACCTATGCTAGATACGAAAACATGTGGCCCACATGTGGCCCGGATCGCCGTCCAACGCCAACGCTTCATCGTCTTACTTCGCCAACAAAGACTTCCGATGCTCCGCTCGTTACACGGGCAGATCAGGTATTTGCGAGAATAAGTAGTTGCATGAAATGTTTGTTATCGGACAGATAGTAAAGCCAACAGATTTTTTTACCGCTCAGACAGTTGGGCAGTTCTGAAGTGTGAGGCAGGTAAGGGAATGGGCGAGTTGTTTGGTCGACAGTAGATTAACAAGCAAGTGATTACGTAGGGATGAGGAGCAAGTAGAGAGAGAGAGAGAGAGGGGGAAGAGGGAGAAAGAGGAGAGAGAGAGAAAGAGAGAGGATGATTGTGTGAATTGATTAGGTAGCGGTGAGCTAGAAGATCAGGCAGATAGTTGAACGGGCGGACAGTTGACTGCGACCGAGCGAGTAGTTGACTTCTCAGAGCGCTGATCTGCCACAAAGTTTGTCATGTTGTTGCGTTGTTGGGTTAGTTGACCGGTCGAGGAATTGAGCGGTGAAGTATTTGAGGCGTCGTTGGGTAAGTTGTGGCGTCAGGTAGTAGTGCGTCAGGTAGTAGTGGCGTCAGGTAGTAGTGGCGTCAGTGTAGTGGCGTCAGGTTAGTGGCGTCAGGTAGTTGTGGCGTCAGGTAGTTATGGCGTCAGGTAGTTGTTGCGTCAGGTAGTTTGGGCGTCAGGTAGTTGTGGCGTCAGGTAGATGAGGCATCGATAGTTGAGGTGTTGGTAGTTGAGGCTTCGGGCAGTTAATCATCGGGTTGTTGAGGCATCGGGTAATATAGCCGTCGGGTGGTTGAGGTGTCAGGTAGTTCAGACGTCGGGTGGTTTGGAGCGTCGAAGTAGTTGAGGTTTCGGGTAGTCGAGAGATCGGCAAGTTTAAGACATCCCGAAGATGATCGGACTGATTAACAGATCCAATAAATAGCGAGCTAGTCGAGCTATCGGAAGAAATCTTACGCCGACGCGCTCCGCTACACGACACGAATCAACACGCCAGCAGGAGGACTGCAGCGCCAGCTTTGCTCGGCAACGTCTTCGTCCGCGGACCAGAGTCTCGCAGCTCCGCTCCACTCCTCTCCCTCCCCTCCCTCCGCGTCGCGCAGCTTCCCTCCTAATCATTCTTGCTTCTCTCGTCCCCTCCCTCCCCCCGCTGCGCTGCGCGCCACTGCGCGGCGCGGGGAGCGCACCGGAGCAGAAACAAAGGAAGAGCGCGCGGCGCGGGCCCGTAACTCCGGCCAAGATAAACCGAGGAGGGCTCGGAGAGCCGGTTGCGCGTCGCGACGCGGGGCGGTCGAAGGCTCCCTTCCTGTTTGATGGACGCGCTCCATTCATTTCCCCGCCAGTGGCGCTCTGGTTTAGCTCTGAAACAGGGCTCCCGCTGGGAAGGGGGGTGCGCCAAAGTATACAGGGATTTTTTTTTGGGTCGGAAGCGGTCCGAGGGTGGACATATATTTACGCAAAGAATTTGATGAGCGGAAGGGGAATTTTTAATCAGACTCTTCTATTTGGAATACAAATATAAAAAAGGGAAACCCAATAACTTGAAGCTTGAATATTTACTTCAAATTCCTTAACATCTCGAGTTCCTTGATATCCCGAATCCCAGTACATGCGCAATTCTTCATTATTTATTCCTCGATATCCAGATTCTTTGATATTTCGAATTCTTTGCAAACCCGGATATTAAGAATTTTCTGGATATCTACGAACTCCTTGATATTTCCGGTTTTTTTTATAACTAAGATTTCCTTAGTATCTAATTCCCTTGTAGTATCTATTTCATACCATATAGTATATATTTTAGTATCTCGAATTTTGTTGATATCTGATTACATTTTTATATGAATACAATCTGCAGTAATTTGAAACTAAGAATTGGATTATTGTTGTTTTTTTATTCAGATCGGATAAAAATTCGTACGAGAGGAGGGTGACTCATCAGATTTGGAGACAGGAAACACTCTATTGTATTCTTTTATGATCATCTTCCAACGTCAAGATTGATTTTTGTTATAAATCTGAAATATTTTGATTTTCTACGTGCGTTGTTGACAAATTGTAATCCAATTATTCATGATTTAAGCCAATTAAAGCAAGATTTGAATGACAAAGTTCTCATTATGAATCTCACAAAAGCAAACTAATTACTTCACTCAACCAATGACCTTCACGCTTCTCCGAACACGGATTGATATCTCCATTCAAATCTCTTGATTTCGTAGAACCAATTACATTCATAATTTAATCGAGGAGCAGTACAAGTAACAGTGTGGTTCTGCGTCGTGATTCGAAATTGATAATGAAGTGTATTCATCAATAAAAAACTTATCTGTCCTAACCGCTGGATCACTTTTTATTTCATTTGATCGTAATTACTATTTATAACATTCTGACACAGGACGTATTTATTTAAATAGCAGCATTGCTTAAATTTGCAAATAACAATTTTTAGATCATATACATTGTTATAAAGTGTTCATTAAAAAGTATCTGTTATAAAATAATCTTATGAAAGCATACACCCGAGTGGAAAGTAGTTCTCAAAATTTTGGATTACTATCATTAATAGTAAAAAGAAGAGTGCTTTAAATATTGCGATGAATGCACTTTATTACTCTTGAAAGATCATTACATTTTTGTATCTTTGATATTCCATCACAGTTATGCAACAACTGTTTCGTAACTATGCATCGCAAAACTTACACAATTGCGACTCGAGCACACACCGCTGATAGGAATTTCATTATTCTTTAAAATAAACTAGAACTGCTTTTCGCTCACTCACAGTTAAAGCCAAATGAAAATAATTTCACTTGAATTCATTATATGGAGTATGTGGAATAAATTGAATACGCTCCAATGAAAACGAAAAAATGATTTTGAATTTTTCGCCCTTTTTTATATTTCTTCAGCTACTAATTCTGTTATAGAGTAAAACCTCTCTACAGTCAATCTTCCTTTTCAGTATTTTTCAACTCACGTAAAAATCCCTTCGATTGTATAAAAAAGGAGCCATGTGATAAAAAACGGAGCTTCGGAAACAGCTTTCTGGAGGATTTCGTTTCGTTGGTGCGAAGCTTTAGAAAAGACTGAAGGGAGAAAGCGCATACATAAAGATGATCCCAATATTAGGAATAATTTGTAAAATTCACAGAATCGATCGCTTTTTTCTTATGAAGACGTCTCTCAGAGGGGAGGTTTTTTGTCTCGTTTCTTTGCCATCGTGAATAAACGAAAGAAAGCCACTTTGCAGTAAACTTGAGTTAAGTTCTCCAGTCTCTAGTTGTTTTCGAGGTGTCATCTGGTAGATGACTTTTCCAGAAACTGCTAAAATTGATATATTTTGGGTAGATATTAAGATAACACTTTCGTTACATTAATAATGAAATTGATGTGAATTGTAATTCCTTCGACGCTACTCCTAAATTCATGTATGCCATGTTTAAAATAAAGTACCAATTGAAAATGTTTACAATACTCTTCAATATATTGTATGTTTGATAATACAGCGAACATTGAATGATAACATTCGATATTTAGCATGTAGATTCTTTAGTAACGAAGATATCGAAAATCGTTATTTTAAGTTTCAATTATAACGAGAAATCATTTTTTTTTACTTGGCTAATATCGAGTTATATAATTTATGACAATAAAGTAAATTAGATCATGCGAATACCGGAGCAGTACGCTAACAAACGGGCCACGGACCGCGCACAGATCCCTTCCTTGTCCTATCCTATCCCTTACTTACAGCAGGCCACGGTAGGTCTGCACCAGATCTAATAATCACATCCTACCTTACGAAAAAAAACAAACATATACCTACACTACCGAGTCTAAGACATTGGTAGTAGACGAGCCGGAATAACTAATCAACCAAAAATGAATAGAATCGAAATTTAATATTGCAAAATCCGGTCGAATCTCAGTGCACGGGAAACGGCCCTGGAAGACTTTGCATGGAGTGTCGTGATGCGTCACTCACCGCTTCTTCCCGTTAATAGGGACGGCAAGCGCACAGCAATCCACTCCAATGCCACTCTTCGCGCGTGCGCAGATGCACTAAAGTGACGCAAAATCCGAACCGGGCATGCGCACAAGATTGATAGCGCTGTCGATTATGTAATATTCGTCACGCAAAAAACATCCTGGTTAAACGGATCCGATCGATCTTTAGAATACGAACTCCTGTTTTGATAATGTGTGTGAAGAATTATTTAAGATCGTGTTTGCGTGGCATAGAGAAAATCAACCATGTGGACAACGCGTGTGACGCGTGTGACTGTAAAAAGAGTTTTAACATTTTGAAATTTCAAATTTGATCTGCAGTTTCGATATGACGGTAAATCGATATTTTAATTTTCATATTAAGGAGAAATCGTTTTTAATTTTTTTTATAATATTGAGAAATCGGTATTTTAATTATTAGAAGTTTTTTGGCATGTCAAAACGTTACTGCAATCGCAGCATTCCAATCTTCTGGGCTTGCGAGTTCGAGTTTTGCATCACGCGCATATGTGCATGCACAGATTACTGATATTACAGTCGATTGCAGTTCCTCCTGCACGCAAAACTTCTCTTTATGTGTTACGATATGAAAATACAAATTTCATACGAGATGTACGATGAACTAGTGGTCAAGTACAATTGACGGATAGACGTCGGTTATCACGGAAGCAAGGTTGTTGAGGGATACAGGATTGAGTTTGCGCGAAGATGGGCATCAAAATGTAGGCGGTCAAATATAATGTGAACTTGTCGATTCAAACCCAATTAGAAGTGACGTCAGTAAATGGAGTTCAGCAAAACCTTGCGGAAGTAATTCAGCAAGTTGATCGTGGTTCTAAAGTAAGGGAACAAATATACCGCGGAAGTGGAGAAGGAATCATTTACATATTGATTCTGGTGTATGATTTCACGAACAATATAATTTCTTTTTATTTGAACTTGAAGGGTTTTAATTAATTACCTCGGAAATAGGCCAACGAACAGCTTCGTTTGTGAATGGCAATACAGCTGCCAGCGGATTTAGTTTGCTGATGTACAAACGGTCTCGGACACTCCATGTGTGCATACGCTGTTGGCAAGAACATTGGTCAGTAGATTCGTAACATTCGAGAGGTTTGCCCGCCATAGTGGACACTTCTGCGCTGCGCGCAGATGCATTAAGTGATGCGAAACTTGAACTTCGCATGCACAGATGATCGATAGTGCTTTAACGTCCGAGGGTGGACAAACTCCCTATTATGATATCGAGAAATCGTTTTTTATTGCTTTTAATATCGATTAATCGATATGTTAATTTTTTGTAATATCGAGACATCTATGCTTGGTGTCCGTCTAGCCGGTAGGAAACGTAAGTAACAAATTTAGTATTGCAACATCACATCAGTGTCTTCTCTGAGCACGGCGCACGACCCTTGTAGGCGTTACATAGTGACGAAATGTATCGCTCTTCTCGCCGCCGTCCCGTCAATTCAAACGTACCATTCCATTCATTAACATATCGATTCTGGAGTTTTCATAATACGAGTATACAGAAAATGATATAAGATCGTCTTTGAATAGTTTAGCGTAAATCAACCACGTGGTCATTACTATAAAGTTTGGAGTCATTGAAATATTTTTCACGTGTGACAATAGACGAAAAATCTTAGTTTCTATATTACAAGAAATTGGTATACTAATTTCGATATTATCGTGAAATCGATTATGTAAAGCCGATATTATCGGAAATCGATGTTCTAATAATAATATTATAAAGAAATTGATGTCGGTTTTTTATAATATCAACACATCTATATTTTTGTGTCCGTGTAGTCGATAGGAAACTGTAGAAAGTTTGTGCACCTCGAACGTTAAAGCACTATCGATCTTCTGCTCATGCGTAGTTCAAGTTTCGCACCATTTTAGTGCATCTGAGGCATGCGCAGAAGATCGTATCTGACGCTAAACTGGTCAAAACTCCCTAGAAGTCCATTTAGTACATTGCAACAGATCATATATATTTTTTCAGAAATAGATATTTTATACTATCCTTACTTTGTGTCCGTGTAGCCGATAGGAACCTAGTACTAATTTAGAACATTGCAACAGATAAATCGATATTTTTCATTTTTTTAAGGTTCAAGAAATGTACGCAAAATGACAATGCATCACCAAAAAATCATGTGCAGTGTCTTCTGGGTTGGAAAGGCGTTTTGTTACTGAATTTCTTCCCATAGGTAAACCATTAATCGGCACATATTGTGAGACTTTAACAAAACTAAGGCGTGCCATTTAAAACAAACGAAGAGGAATGATCAGTAATGGAATTGTGTTGCTCATGAAATGCTCGGCGGAGTTCATTGGAGGCAGTTCGATAACCCGCCGTACAGCACGACGTGGCGCCGTCCGCTATCACTTGTTCCTGCACATGAAGCGCGAGCTTGGTGCAAGCGCTTGGATTGACTGACGAAGACGGAAGTGTCGTGGTTATCGAAACTGGCGGGAAGTTTCTTTGACAATGGTATACCAAAACTGGTCACCCCGCTATGAAAGTGCTTGATCAATGACGGAAACTATGTTGAAAAATAGTTTAAGACATGTATTTTTCATGTAAAATAAAATTGGATTCGAAAAAATT
Organism: Gryllus bimaculatus; assembly: GCA_017312745.1. NCBI lineage: Eukaryota > Metazoa > Arthropoda > Insecta > Orthoptera > Gryllidae > Gryllus > Gryllus bimaculatus. The sequence goes on along the minus strand of BOPP01000007.1, from coordinate 648,158 downwards.
GTTTTACTATTTTTTTTTCAAAACGGTACTTAGTTTCCGAATACCCTCGTAATTTTATAATATCAGACCATCCAATACTTTGGTCCGTGTATCCGATAAGGAAACATAGTAACGTATTTGGTGCATTGCAACATCACCAGCGTCCACTCCGTGCACGGCCCTGGCAGACGTTGCGTGGATGGCGAGAGCTTCCGCCCCGCACGCCCACTCATTGGCGAACTAGCGCGGCGGCGGGCAGAGCGGAATAGTCCGCAGATTTAAACAGGCGAGCGCTGCTGCGCTGATTAGGAGCGGGGGCGAGGTGCGGGAGGGGGAGAGGGGGAGGAGGGAGGGAGAAGAGGGATGACGTGGCTGGAGGCAACGCCTGCCGCGCTCCCACGCTACGGTAAAAATAGACGCACCGCCCCACTCCGCTTGGACGGTGGGTGGACGAAATTTGGGGGTCATGTTTGGAATTGTGAACCCAGGTCGCACTCGCTGTTACAACAATGAACGTGGTTCAGAAACGAAGCCAGTGGTTCGTGGTATCGAAACGTTCAGAAACGATTGTGTGGTGGAACGTGATATAATAAGCCAGAAGAAGCGGACTTCCGTTAATGATCTAATCAAAATTTCCGTAGCTTTCCGCAGTTCGTGAGATGGATACCAGGTGAATGCTAGACCAGTGTCATAACAAACTGATATCAGACCGCACCGTGTCTTTCCTTCTTGTCCTTGCTCCCTATTCTTTTTCTTTAACGCATTCACTTACATGCATCAATAGTTTCACACATGTCGGAGTTCATTCGAGAGCTTTAGGACGTGTGAGATTTCTTGAAAGGCAAAAAAGCCGCCAGCTGACGTGATAGTCGCCCTCGGATATCATTTCCACTACCCGTCGCGCGTTTAAACTGCACTAACAGGATTAATGACTGTAAGCAGCTTCACTTACATGATTAATAGCCACAGAAGTCGATGTTTCCGGCAACTTCAAATTCAATCATTCAAACCACAAATTCATGTATTTAGACACTATAATG
>BOPP01000007.1:607066-645272 GCA_017312745.1 Gryllus bimaculatus | reverse complement strand
AGTTGTGGCGTCAGGTAGATGAGGCATCGGATAGTTGAGGTGTTGGGTAGTTGAGGCTTAGGGCAGTTAATACGTCGGGTTGTTGAAGCATCGGGTAATATAGACGTCAGGTGGTTGAGGTGTCGGGTAGTTCAGACGTCGGGTAGTAGAGGTGACGGGTGGTTGAGGCGTCGAGTAGTTGAGGTTTCGGGTAGTCGAGAGATCGGCAAGTATAGACATCCCGAAGATGATCGGTCTGATTAACAGATCCAATAAATAGCGAGCTAGTCGAGCTATCGGAAGAAATCTTACGCCGACCGCTCCGCCACACGACGCGAATCAACACGCGAGCAGGACGACTGCAGGGCCCAGCTTTACTCGGCAACGTCTTCGTCCGCGGACCAGAGCTCTCGCCGCTCCGCTCCTCTCCCCTCCCCTCCCCTCCTCTCCGCGCCGCGCAGCTTCCCCTCCTCATCATTCTTGCTTCTCTCGTCCCCTCCCTTCCCCCCTCCCCCGCTGCGCTGCGCGCCACTGCGCCGCGCGGGGAGCGCACCGGAGCAGAAACAAAGGAAGAGCGCGCGGCGCGCGGCCCGTAACTCCGGCCAAGATAAACCGAGGAGGGCTCGGAGAGCCGGTTGCGCGTCGCGACGCGGGGCCGTCGAAGGCTCCCCCTCCTGTTTGATGGACGCGCTCCATTCATATTCCCCGCCAGTGGCGCTCTGGTTTAGCCTCTGAAACAGGGCTCCGCTGGGAAGGGGGGTGCGCCAAAGTATACAAGGGATTTTTTTTTGGGGTCGGAAGCGGTTCCGAGGGTGGACATATATTTACGCAAAGAATTTGATGAGCGGAAGGGGAATTTTTAATCAGACTCTTCTATTTGGAATACAAATATAAAAAAGGGAAACCCAATAACTTGAAGCTTGATATTTACTTCAAATTCCTTAACATCTCGAGTTCCTTGATATCCCGAATTCCAGTACATCGCGAATTTCTCATTATTTGATTCCTCGTTATCCAGATTCTTTGATATTTCGAATTCTTTGAAAACCCGGATATTAAGAATTTCTGGATATCTAGAACTCCTTGATATTTCCGGTTTTTTTATAACTAGATTTCCTTAGTATCTAAATTCCCTTGTAGTATCTATTTCATACCATATAGTATATTTTAGTATCTCGAATTTTGTTGATATCTGATTACATTTTTATATGAATACAATCTGCAGTAATTTGAAACTAAGAATTGGATTATTTGTTGTTTTTTATTCAGATCGGATAAAAATATCGTACGAGAGGAGGGTGGACTCATCAGATTTGGAGACAGGAAACACTCTATTGTATTCTTTTATGATCATCTTGCCACGTCAAGATTGATTTTTGTTATAAATCTGAAATATTTTGATTTTCTACGTGCGTTGTTGAACAAATTGTAATTCAATTATTCAGTGATTAAGCCAATTAAAGCAAGATTTGAATGACAAAGTTCTCATTATGAATCTCACAAAAGCAAACTAATTACTTCACTCAACCAATGACCTTCACGCTTCTCCGAACACTGATTGATATCTCCATTCAAATTCTCTTGATTTCGTTAGAACCAATTACATTCATAATTTAATCGGAGAGTACAAGTACAGTGTGGTTCTGCGTCGTGATTCGAAATTGATAATGAAGTGTATTCATCAATAAAAACTTATCTGTCCTAACCGCTGGATCACTTTTTATTTCATTTGATCGTAATTACTATTTATAACATTCTGACACAGGACGTATTTATTTAAATAGCAGCATTGCTTAAATTTCAAATAACAATTTTTAAGATCATATACATTGTTATAAAGTGTTCATTAAAAAGTATCTGTTATAAATAATCTTATGAAAGCATACACCCGAGTGGAAAGTAGTTCTCAAAATTTGGATTACTATCATTAATAGTAAAAAGAAGAGTGCTTTAAATATTGCGATGAATGCACTTTATTACTCTTGAAAGATCATTACATTCTTGTATCTTTGGATATTCCATCACAGTTATGCAACAACTGTTTCGTAACTATGCATCGCAAACTTACACAATTGCGACTCGAGCACACACGCTGATAGGAATTTCATTATTCCTTTAAAATAAACTAGAAATGCTTTTCGCTCACTCACAGTTAAAGCCAAATGAAAATAATTCACTTGAATTCATTATATGGAGTATGTGGAATAAATTGAATACGCTCCAATGAAAAACGAAAAAATGATTTTGAATTTTTCGCCCTTTTTTATATTTCTTCAGCTACTAATTCTGTTATAAGAGTAGAAACCTCTCTACAGTCAATCTTCCTTTTCAGTATTTTTCAACTCACGTAAAAAATCCCTTCGATTGTATAAAAAAGGAGCCATGTGATAAAAAACGGAAGTTCGGAAACAGCTTTCTGGAGGATTTCGTTTCGTTGGTGCGAAGCTTAGAAAAGACTGAGGGGAGAAAGCGCATACATAAAGATGATCCCAATATTAGGAATAATTTGTAAAATTCACAGAATCGATCGCTTTTTTCTTATGAAGACGTCTCTCAGAGGGGAGGTTTTTGTCTCGTTTCTTTGCCATCGTGAATAAACGAAAGAAAGCCCACTTTGCAGTAAACTTGAGTTAAGTTCTCCAGTCTCTAGTTGTTTTCGAGGTGTCATCTGGTAGATGACTTTTCCAGAAACTGCTAAAATTGATATATTTTGGGTAGATATTAAGATAACATTACTTTCGTTACATTAATAATGAAATTGATGTGAATTGTAATTCCTTCGACGCTACTCCTAAATTCATGTATGCCATGTTTAAAATAAAGTACCAATTGAAAATGTTTACAATACTCTTCAATATATTGTAATGTTTGATAATACAGCGAACATTGAATGATAACATTCGATATTTAGCATGTAGATTCTTTAGTAACGAAGATATCGAAAATCGTTATTTTAGTTTCAATAACAACGAGAAATCAATACTTTTCTTTGGCTAATATCGAGTTACTATAATGATGACAAATAAAGTACATTAGAATCACATTATGCGAATGCCAGAGCAGTACGCTAACAAACGGGCCACGGAACGCGCACGATCTTTCCTTGCCTTTCCTTGATCTATCCTACACAGAAGCCAACAGTAGGTCGGCGCCAGATCTCCTAATCACAGCCACACCTTCCGAAAAAAACAAAAACAAAAAAAAACATATACACTACACTACCGAGTCTAAAGACATTGGTAGTAGACGAGCCCGGAATCACTAATCAACCAAAAATGGAATAGAATCGAAATTTAATATTGCAAAATCGGTCGAGACATCTCTGTGCATGGGCAACGGCCCTGGAAGGCTTTGTATGGAGTGGCGAGATGCACCACTCCATCACCTTCTTCCCGTTAATAGGGCACGGCACAGCGCACAGCAATCTACTCCAATCGCCACTCTTCGCGCGTGCGCAGATGCACTAACGTGACGCAAAACTCCAACCGCGCGTTCGCACAAGATTGATAGCGCTGTCGATTACTGTAATATTTCGTCACGCAAAAAAACATCCTTGTTAAACGGATCCGATCGATCTTTAGAATACCGATACTCCTGTTTTGATAATGTGTGAGAAAATTATTTAAGATCGTGTTTGCGTGGCATAGAGAAAATCAACCATGTGACCAACGCGTGTGACGCGTGTGACGTGTAAAAAGAGTTTTTTAACATTTGATAATTTCAAAATTTGATGTGCAAGTTTCGATATGACCGGTAAATCGATATTTTAATTTTCATATTAAGGAGAAATCGGTATTTTAATTTTTTTTATAATATTGAGAAATCGGTATTTTAATTATTACGAAGTTTTTTGCATGTCAAAACGTTACTGCAATCGGCAGCATTCCCAATCTTCTGGGCTTGCGCAGTTCGAGTTTTGCATCACGCGCATATGTGCATGCACAGATTACTGATATTACAGTCGATTGCAGTTCCCTCTGCCACGCAAAACTTCTCTTTTATGTGTTACGATATGAAAATACAAATTTCATACGAGATGTACGATGAACTAGTGGTCAAGTACAATTGACGGATAGAGCGTCGGTTATCACGGAAGCAAGGTTGTTGAGGGATACAGGATTGAGTTTGCGCGAAGATGGGCATCAAAATGTAGGCCGGTCAAATATTAATGTGAACTTTCGATTTCAAACCCAATTAGAAGTGACGTCAGTAAATTGGAAGTTCAGCAAAACCTTGCGGAAGGTAATTCAGCAAGTTGATCGGTGGTTCTAAAGTAAGGGAAAAATATATCCGCGGAAGTGGAGAAGGAATCATTTACATATTGATTCTGGGTGTATGATTTCACGAACAATATAATTTCATTTTTATTTGAACTTGAAGGGTTTTAATTTAATTACCTCGGAAAAGAGGCCAACGAAGAGCTTCGTTTGGTGAATGGCAATACAGCTGCAGCGGATTTAGTTGCTGATGGTACAAACGGTCTCGGGCACTCCATGTGTGCATACGCTGTTGCAAGAACATTGGGTCAGTAGATTCGTAACATTCGAGAGGTTTCCTCGCCATAGTGGACACTTCTGCGCTCGCGCAGATGCATTAACGTGATGCGAAACTTGAACTTCGCATGCACAGATGATCGATAGTGCTTTAACGTCCGAAGGTGGACAAACTCCCTATTATGATATCGAGAAATCGTTTTTTATTGCTTTTAATATCGATTAATCGATATGTTAATTTTTTGTAATATCGAGACATCTATGCTTGGTGTCCGTCTAGCCGGTAGGAAACGTAGTAACAAATTTAGTATTGCAACATCACCATCAGTGTCTTCTCTGAGCACGGCGCACGACCCTTGTAGGCGTTACATAGTGACGAAATGTATCGCTCTTTCGCCGCCGTCCCGTCAATTCAAACGTACCATTCATTCATTAACATATCGATTCTGGAGTTTTCATAATACGAGTATACAGAAAATGATATAAGATCGTCTTTGAATAGCTTAGCGTAAATCAACCACGTGGTCATTACTATAAAAGTTTGGAGTCATTGAAATATTTTTTCACGTGTGACAATAGACGAAAAAATCATTAGTTTCTATATTACCAAGAAATTGGTATACTAATTTCGATATTATCGTGAAATCGATATTGTAAAGCCGATATTATCGAGAAATCGATGTTCTAATAATAATATTATAAAGAAATTGATGTCGGTTTTTTATAATATCAACACATCTATATTTTTGTGTCCGTGTAGTCGATAGGAAACTGTAGAAAGTTTGTGCCACCTCGAACGTTAAAGCACTATCGATCTTCTGCTCATGCGTAGTTCAAGTTTCGCACCATTTTAGTGCATCTGAGCATGCGCAGAAGATCGATACTGCTGACGCTAAGACTGGCTCAAACTCCCTAGAAAGTCATTTAGTACATTGCAACAGATCAATATATATTTTTTTCAAGAAATAGATATTTTATACTATCCCTTACTTTGTGTCCGTGTAGCCGATAGGAAACATAGTAACTAATTTAGAACATTGCAACAGATAAATCGATATTTTCATTTTTTTTAAGGTTCAAGAAATGTACGACAAAATGACAATGTCATCACAAAAAATCATGTGCAGTGTCTTCTGGGTTAGGAAAGGCGTTTTGCTTGCTGAATTTCTTCCCATAGGTGAAACCATTAATGCGGCACGATATTGTGAGACTTTAACAAAACTAAGGCGTGCCATTTAAAACAAACGAAGAGGAATGATCAGTAATGGAATTGTGTTGCTCCATGACAATGCTCGGCGGAGTTTCATTGGGAGCAGTTCGATCACCCGCCGTACAGCCCGGACGTGGCGCCGTCCGACTATCACTTGTTCCTGCACATGAAGCGCGAGCTTGGTGGCAAGCGCTTTGGATCTGACGATGACCCGAAAAATGCTGTGGAGTCGTGGTTATCGAAACTGGCGGGAAGTTTCTTTGACAATGGTATACCAAAACTGGTCACCCGCTATGACAAGTGTTTGATCAATGACGGAAACTATGTTGAAAAATAGTTTAAGACATGTATATTCATGTAAAAATAAAATTGGATTCGAAAAAATTGTTTTACTATTTTTTTTTTCAAAACGGTACTTAGTTTCCGAATACCCCTCGTATATTTTATAATATACAGACATCAATACTTTGGGTCCGTGTATCCGATAGGAAACAGTAACGTATTTGGTGCATTGCAACATCACCAGCGTCCACTCCGTGCACGGCCCTGGCAGACGTTGCGTGGGATGGGAGAGGCTTCCGCCCCGCACGCCCACTCATTGGCGCAACTAGCGGCGGCGGGCGGGCAGAGCGGTAATAGGTCCGAGATTTAAACAGGCGAGCGCTGCTGCGCTGATTAGGAGCGGGGGGAGGTGCGGGGAGGGGGAGGAGGGGAGGAGGGGAGGGAGAAGAGGGATGACGTGGCTGGAGGCAACGCCTGCGCGCGCTCCCACGCTACGGTAAAAATAGACGCACGCCACTCCGCTTGGACGGTGGGTGGACGAAATTTGGGGGTCATGTTGGAATTGTGACCCAGGTCGCACTCGGCTGTTACAACAATGAACGTGGTTCAGAAAACGATAAACCAGTTGTTCGTGGTACCGGAAAGCTCATAAAACGATGAGTTTAGTGGAACGTGGGATAAGCCAGAATAAGCAGGACTTCACCGTTAAATGATCCTAATCAAAATTTCGGTAGCTTTCCGCGGTTCGTAAGATCAATATCAGGTGAATGCTAGGCAGTGTCATAACAAACTGGTCTCAGACCGAACGTGTTCTTTCCTTCCTTGTCCTTGCTCCCTACTCTTCTCCTTCACGCATTACACTTACATGCACAATAGTTTCACACATGTCGGGAGACCATTCGAGAGCTTAGGGCGTGTGAGATTCTTGGAAAGGCAAAAAGCCGCAGGCTGACGTGATAGTCGCCCTCGGATATCATTTCCACTACCTCGCGCGTTAAACACTGCACTACAGGATTAATGACCGTAAGCACTTCACTTACATGATTAATAGCCACAGAAGTCGATGTTTCCGCAAACACTTCAAATTCAATCATTCAAACCACAAAGTCATGTATTTAGACACTATAATGCGAACCCGATTTCACAAGTGGCGCTCGAAAGTCCTTTCTAAAATGAACAGAATTGAATAATCCTACCCATTGTCATACAAAATGGTCCGTAAGTTTCTGACATTCGTTCTTTCCCGAGGACTCGAATCTGCCTTCGCAAGTTTTCGATATTCACCCCGTTTTCTCAAATTTCTTCAGGATCTCCTCTATGAACCTACTAAATATAACGTGACTCAAAATAAATGTGCTATAAACTTCTAGTGCCCGTAGAGACGCCGAAAATGATAACCTTTTTTGCCAATCAACATCTAATGGAAAGTTTCATATAACGAAGCTACACATGTCACATTTTACCTTGATTTTTAGGCAATTCTTTATGTACAGAAGTTCAGCAGGTGACGTACTGACACAGTAAAGGTGTCTTCATGATCCTGTTGAACATCCGATCATGCATGTTTGTCGATAAATGAGGGGCGAATGTCACATGTATAAATGCATTCAACTCTGTCGTATGTAATTTCCATTTACATGTTCATTGGCAAACATGGTTTAGTATCAACCCTTCTACATAAATTAGTTTGTAACATTTATTTTGAGACCATGTTGCATACGTAATACGCTAAAACCGTATGAAGTACTTGTATGTATGCATTACAAGAAACTATCGTCCTAAAGCCATGTAAGTGAGGTAGAGAGAAGTTATCCCTAAGCAGAGTTATCGCTACGTAATACGGTAAAAACTGATGAAGTACTTGTTTGTATGCATGACAAGAAACTATCGACCTAAAGCCATGCAAGTGAGGTAGAGAAAAGTTATCCCTAAGACTACTTTGACAGATCGGAAAACAAAACAAAGTCATGATGGAAAATGGCAATGCAAGATGTTGTGACGAATTAATCCAATTTACAAGTCAGATAACACTAAATGAAGACACTAACAAAATGAGCGCATGGATAGAACCTGTAGTTGTGCTACCAGAAGAAGCCAAGCAATACCTGTTTAAGCAGTCCTTTAAAAATATATATCTCTATACTACTAGATATGGATTTATACTCACGAGGTAGCATCTAACACTGATCTAAACCTGATTTAAAAATAAAATAACACCTGTCAATTTTTGCAGATTGTCGTGTAAGAACAACAGAAAGAGCATATGCAAACCGCCAAAAACATGCTAGTGTAGCTCATGCTACTAGGTCCGTAAATTCTGATTTTCGTGTTGACAAAGAGACAGTTATGTTTCTTATGCAACAATTCTAAAATTATATATTTTTGGAGGTTTTATTTCATTTTGGAGGGTACACTCACTTACTGGCACATTATTATTTGAAACGATCGAAGTTGGATTCCCACAAAAAGCTACATTCACTTTTACACAATGATTTATAAAGTCCGGAATATTTCCACAAATCCAATTAGTTTAATTTAAAGGCAATAGTCCTGTAAGCGATACTCCGCTTATTTATTTGTGGCATCAAGTACAAAAACGTTGTACAAATTTTGAGAATATAAATTGACTCTGCTTCGATTTTATAACAAGTTATATTATAGTTAATTTATATTATAGTACTTAATTTCAATGAAATGAAATTTACTCTGCGTGAAAAAATTATATTTGTTTATGGAAAGTGTATTGTATTATTAAAATGAAATAAAGTTGTTTAGATTGGTATTATTAGGTGAGATAGAGACCGGGTATTGTTGGTTGAGATTTAGTCGAAAAAGTGTGAAACAAACGCCTGCAGTCGTCGTATATCTGATTTCATTTTCTTTCATAATTGCCCCAGAACTAACAAGTGTTGAACTAAGTAAAGACTGTCTAAGGACGTTTTTTAACAAATAAATTTTCTAGAAAATATTTCATTTTTTATTGAATGGACGTTACAATATTCTGTACCTTCCTCGATTCTAAAACAGCAACAGAGACCCCACATGACATCACATGAAAGATAAGTAACAAACATCCATAACAACTGGTGATTCAAATCTCGAGCCTGCATTAATGAAAATAACACGACATTATTTTTCATTCAAATTTACATTTTTTTAAATTCGTCTACATATTTTAAACGATTCGAACATTTCTCCGTCACCTTTATTTTTCAGCTACAGTAATGTTTATGCAACAAATCAACTTGCCATTAAAGGCTCACCAACAGCTTTCGTATGGGTCAGTACATCCCACTCGATTGGATTCGTTCTCGCTATCGGAGAATCGTGGGATTTTGCCGATCTGTAAACATGCTCTTCTACCTTTAGCTGTCAGTCACCGCATCAGGGTTTCGTAATTGAATCTGCCACACTGGTTCTATGTGACTCTTTGAGGTCAGAGGCGCGTTGTCAATGTCATTCGGCCTGTGGCACTATGTCATTGTCACACTCGCTCTGCCACTCACTCACTTGGCCAGACTCAATTAGTGTAATCCTCTTCTCCTGCCTCTCTGACCCGTCACTCAATCATTTCGTCACTAGATTTGCAATGGGCACATCTCACTAACTACACTTCACATTGGGAAATGTGAAATACGTTATTGGGCATATGAGTATTTCTATGAAGGAAATGTGAAATACGTTATTGAGCATATGAGTATTTCTATGAAGGAAATGTGAAATACGTTATTGAGCATTTAAGTATTTCTATGAAGGAAGATTGATAAGTCTCTTATATTTATGCAAAACACCTAACTTCTGAAATCACTTCTGAAAAACACCTTTTAACTAATCTGAATAATATAATACCAAAGTTATTAAATTAAATAAATGCTTATGAAGAGACAAAAAAAACACTAAAGTAATATTCGACATGCAATACTACTATAGTGTTAGGTGCACAAATATTTTAAAAACGGCTAATACGACGAGACTTGAGCTACACGTCTGCTATTTATTTTGATCATTTTTCACTTTTGTATCATTATACAACGTTTTGATATTGCCTTTCATACTCAATTTTTCCTTTCATTATTGAGTTACATACAAATAGCCTGTTTCTTCTCCTCCTTTCAACATGCTTTCTTTCTTCTCCCTTTTTCTCTTTGTTTTCGCTCTAAATACAACTGCGCTGTCGACATGAATTTTTCAAAGCCATTCAGGGATTTTAGGAAAACAATGGGAGGGTCTATTATTCTACTCCATGTTTACAGTGTAAAGGCAGGAAACAATAGCTAAGGATTAAAATTTTAATCCAGAATTACATTTTGCCTCTTTTATCTCCGACTTGGTCCGAACTTGTGACCGTTCATTAACTACTAAATTCTTAGCGTTATATATTAAATTTTGTTTCTTTCCAGCGATGCTAAAGTAGCGATTTTCATCAGTGTTCTCTGTTTTATGTGACTCTCTAGTTGCGTACTTTGTTTCAGATTTTCCCACGGGCTCTGTAAATTCTCATGCCTAAACTTTTGCCGCGACAGTAAGGGAGAGAAAGCATATTTTGTGCATAAAACAATTTGGTGGGCGCGTCTTCTGTAAATGCGAACGCATGTTGTGTTACGAACGGTCAGAATGTCATTTCGGAACTCATTCTATTAGACTTTGTGTGTAGCATTGGAAGAAGGTATGGAGACGTTTTGTGAAGTCTGCGGTATAATTCTAAATGTGTCATTTAAATATTAACGTTTACAAACTGGGGTTAAACATGGGGGATGGCGCGCATCGTTACCTCCAAGAGATTTGGATGTTTTCTGTTGGAAACCATTAACTTATTCGCGCCAATTAATACATATTAGGTGCTGTATTTATAATTAATAGTGATGAACGAATGAAACACAATTGAAAGAAATTGGATAAAGATACATTCTAGAGACCATTACAAAGGTACATTCAAATTGTTTGCGGAAACAAAGATGGTATTGGTTTAACTATCCATTCTTCTATCGCCGCCTCCTGAAGGTTTGAATATCCCCCTCTAGACCATATTGGCAATTCGAAATCTAAATATACATATTAATTGCTCACACGGCCACAACATATTTTTATATGAGTAACAAGACTAACAAGAGTCACACTGTATACATGTTCACACAAATAGTTTCCATGCGTGTGATGTAATAATTGTGTATTTATCTTAAGTAATTTGCACAAAAATAGAAATAACTTAATAACTGAGTTATACTTGAAACGACTCATCTTTTGTGTCAAGTGGCCTCTATGAATAAGATGTCATGATATCGTCTCCTAAAACGTTAAATTCTCACAACGTGTTGGTTTTTAAGGAGATTTATAGGGTAGAAAAAGAAACCTGTAGAAATTATTGCTAACAAAAATATTAAAATCCTTAATCAAAATTAATTTAAAACCTTAGGACAAACAGATAAGAAGCTTATTTCAAATTCTAATTAACTGAGATGAGTATTTTAAACAAATTAATTTTTAACCAAACATTTATAGTATAGTAACAAATCAATAAAAACTTTGGAGAAGTGTGATAATCGTGAGCATACTTGTCAGTAGAACATTTCACAAAACGATCAATTCTAAGCTATCAAGTGAACGTGAGGGGTAGTTTCCAATCTCCCCTACCGGATACGCATCACCTGCGTACTACTAGAAGCGGAGGTTTGCGAAACTAGTAGCATTTTTATGGTGACTCGTTGGATAGAAAAAAACACTTTTGGAAATTCTTGCCGAAGAAAAGATTAACATTCTTAAACAAAATAAATTAAAACCTTAGAACACCGACAAAAACCTTATTTCAAGATCTAATTAACTGAGATAGGGATTTTAAACAAACTAATTTAGTTGGGAATTCTGTTGTGGTATTGGTGACGTAATTACATGAAATAAAAAAAGTTATCTTCTTCAACATAATGTTTGTGTACACTGTCTCCCGACTTTTGCTACAACAGTGAGACAGATGATGACGGTAAAGCCGTCGGAAGCCGGGTCTCTAAATAAATATTAAGTTCACGGAGATGCCTTCTTTTATTTATGGAAATTAATTTTTAATAAAACACGTGTAGTATCGTAAAAATTCAATAAAACCTTTCGAGACATGTGAATATCTTGAGCACACTAGAACTTCATTTCACAAAACGATTCATTCTAGACTATCAAGTGCATCGAGGGGGGGAATTTTCCAGTCTCCCCTACGGGATACGTATCGCCTGCGTAGTACTCGTTGGGGGAGGGCGGGGTGCCGAGACATACTCCCCATTCCTGGGCTGCGTGAGGTCGACAGCGCTGCGTGTTCCCTCGGAGGGGGACTTCTTCCCTTCCGCACCCCTCGGAACCACCCCACACCCCACGCACTGAATCGACCCCTCCCCCAGACACACCCACGCTGCCTCCAGCAATGAAATGGCGATCTGGCCTCCATAGGCTATCGTCCGTCTGGGGTGATGTTGAAGTCAGCCTTCCATTTCATTCGATTCAAGATTTATTTGTGACGGACAAAGCGGGTTAGTAACGGGTTTTCTCGGGGTTCTCCCGATTTATCCGAGTTTTCAATCCAGTATTGATCTAGTATCGTTGAAACCTTTGCGGATCTCCCGACATTACCCCGCGCACCCTTCACAGAAGCGATCCTTCCCCGTCACATACCCATGCCGTCGGAAACGCCAGAAATGAAACGGCGATCTAGCCTCCATTGACTATCGCCCGCCAGAGGTGATGTTGCAGTCAGCCTTCCACTTCTCGGTACTAAGATTGAAATTTCTCTTGATTCAAGATTTATTTGTGATGGACAAAGCGGGTTCCTGACAGGTTTTCTTCGGTTTCTCCCGTTTCACCTCGCTTTTGATTCCAGTATTGCTCTATTATTATTAAAAAAACCTCTTCGGATGTCTCAACACAACCACCTACACACCGCCCAGAATCGACTCCTCCTCGTAACATACCCACGCTGCCGCTGCCGCCAGCATTACCTACGCTCTTTCCTCCTGATATTGCTTCAATTGACGATTGTTTGCAGCGGTGAGCAGCAATAATGCAGTCAGCCGCCAAGCTCTCGGTGCAATGGTTAAAATTACTCTCCATTCATGATTAATTTGTAAGGGGCAAATCTGGTTGGTTTTTCGGGGTTGACTCGTTTCCTTCCTCCTTTTATTCCACCATAATCTATCATCATTCAAACCCCTTTTTTGCACCCTCGTCTCCAACATTCCCTCGCTATAAAGAAACGACTGTACTCCCTCGCATATCCATCAATGGCACCCCAGCCTTCAGGATCGCTTGGCGAAGCTAACGCAAGATATTTCCTCCATTTACTTTCGCTCGTCAGGTTCCGTGATGTTCCAGTCACACTCACGGCTCTAAATACGAAGCTTCAAATCTTGTTTGATTCATGTGGAATTTGTATTTGGTTGGCCACAGGTTCAGTGTTCTTCTGTTGCTTCTTCATTTCATTCAATCATTTCTCCATCATTCAAACTTCAACTACCAAACTCTCGCACCACCTCGCGACCGCCTTTCAGAATCGACCGTACACCTCACATTTGTACCGCCCCAGCTGCCAGCAACGCTTGTATTCCACTCCCTTCTCCGGGACGATCTTGTCTCCCCCATCGTTTGCTAGAAGTGGCACGTGATGTGGCGGTCAGATTGTTAGTCTTCTACAGCTGGGGCCAGGATTCCAGCTGCGTTCATGGCTAGTTTTCTCGGGCTTTTGCCGTTTCACCTGCCTCTCGTTCTACTGTTGCTGCATCATCAGTCAAATCTCCCTTCCGCATCCCCCAGTATTACTACGTGCTCGACGCTCAGAATAAACTCCTCCCATTCCCTTACCTATGCCATCCCATCCTCCCGAAAACTTGCACTCCATACCCTCTCTTCCACTACGTACTTTCCTCTCTCCGACCCGCCAGGGGTGTCCCATGGTGAGACCGCTCGACTTCCTCCGCTGCGAGAAGTTTAAATCTACGTGGAATTTCTGTTGTGTTAATCGGTTTCGCTTCAGGTTCAGAAATCATCGTTTTCGGAATCACATCGTTTATTATTCACGTCAAAGCTCACATTACGGCCGTTATAAACATTACACCTCAATACAAATGCCCTATCGGGTATTCTCAATTACGGCATATTAACATCTGGCTTTGGAATTGCTCACAACCTTCATCTTCACCCCAACTCTGTCGTTGCCACACACCCGCGTTCCAATAACCCCTTCTTTGTCCGACCCTCCTTTCCGTTCGATCCCTCGCTAGACTCCTCGCCAATGCAACCCCCGCCATACGCGTGCCTCCTCGCTTTGGACCCCGCTCGTCCGCTCGCTCCCGCTCCGCCCCTGTTTTCTCCGCTCTCCCCGCTCACCGCCCCTCTCTCCCCCTTCGCCCCGCTCGCCCCCGCTCCCCCGCACGCCCCTCGTCGCGCCCCGCTCGCCCCGCTCGCCCCGCTCGCCCCCACCCCCCCCCGCACGCCCCCGCACGCGCCCCGCTCACCTTGCTCGCCCCCGCTCTCCTCTCCTCACCCTCGCTCGCCCTGCTCGTCCCCGCCCGGCCCATCGCCCCCTCTCTCCCCGCACGCCCTCGGCTCGCCCCGCTTGCATCCCGCTCGCCCCCGCCTTCGCCCTACTCCACCCTCGCCCTGCTCCCTTAGTTTCGACGCCCGCTCTCCTCCGCCTGCCAGCCCTCATGTGCTTCCGCGCGGGTGCGCACACGCAACGTGCACGACGAGGGAACGGGGGGAGGGAAGCGCCCCCTGCGCCCTGTCATTACTCTTCGGGCCCCCTTCGCTGGCTGGCGGCTGCTGCTGGGGAGCCAGCGAACCGGGCGGCGGCGGCGGCAGAACGACGCGTGGCAGCGCGGCGCCGAGAATACGCCTCCAGATTGTCGACATTAGCTCGATTGCTGCTCGATTTTCTCGTCATCGACACGAGAACGTCGACGTTTCAAAATCTACATGTTCGCAACTGAAGGTCATTGTCAAAAATACGTTGCCTCCAAACGAATTTTCAACATTAATAAAATTTAATAATTTAAATTGCTGGTGTCGATGAAGTCATGGAGTTTAAGAAAATTGTGGCATCGCGGGTTCCTGGATTGGTGACCGTCTGGAAACCCCAGGGACCTAGCGACGATGAGCCCTCCGCCGAAGGGATAAATGGCAATGACTGACTGCGACTGACGCTGACCGACTAGGTTAACAGAGGAAATGCGCGATCGAAGAGGTGGTAAACGCTCTTGCACGTTTGTGCAGAAAGTCGGCGCCGGGTCCACGCACAGGCAATCGCACGATTCGGAACTGGAGATCTGCGTAGGAAGAAGAGTTAAATATCTCTGGCCGCAACATGCTCTAGAGATGTACAACTAGTAATACTAGTAATTAGTAGGACCTGGATGTTTATGACATGTCAGTTTTTTGTCTTTGTGTTATTTCCATGAAAAATGTAAGTAAGGCATGATTTTACCTACAATGACCACAATTATGCAATTTTCACGGGTCATACACAGTCATATTTTGGCCTTTTAAACACTTTCATCATTTTCGTTAAATGTTTCATATTATGTTCATATTTTTTCTATGAAGTTTTGTCCTTTTGGTCATATTTTTATCTTTTTGATTCCACTTTCGCATACTTGCTTGCCGTCTTCAATGTGTTTTTCCACATATCCTATTATCTATTTTTTTTAAATTGTTCTATATCATTGTTATCTATCTTTGCTATAAATATGTATGTAAGTGAATTGAGTGGGTAAGCTATGTAGAAGAAAAAGAAAGCGTATAAAGCACCAGATGCAAAGGAAGTATTATCTTAGTTTTGTCAGGTTTTGTGCCAAAGGCAACCACTTTTCTTAATAAATTTTTAAATCATATTTATATATTTTCATATTTTTTAGATCATAAATACTTCCATATTTCTAACATTTTTAGGTCATAAATATCCAGACCCTAGTTTATAAGGACAATATACAGAAGCTGAATTGTAAAGGCGCAGACAGGTTAAATCCAAATGCACTATCAATTAGGAAAATAAACCAATAATACAAATATATAAGTATAACGAAAAATATATTTCGTATTACAAAATTGTTTTTGTAAAATAAATAAATCAAGAAATGGTGTACTAAAGCGATAGGGGAGGACAAAATTTATTCTATTCATTCTACTAAATTATAAATATGAGAGACTGATGACGTCCCACTAGTTTTGACGGATTATTCCTAGTTACGTCATAAGATTACGTACTGTGATAATTTCAGACACAAAAACTAAGCATAGAATCCAGAATTTGTTTAAAATATTCATTAATTGAATCGTTGAACACACAAATCAAAAAAGAGAATTTTATTGCTTTATATTGTAATTATTACAATATTAGGTTTAATATCCTTTTTGATCATTTGTAAAATTCCCTTCATATTCTGAGCCCATTGATGCCCATTCCTTGCCCTGATGTGCAAATCCAAGCTCGCGTTTATTTATATCATCAAAGAAACAAAGAATCAATAATATCCTTTAGAGCACCATTGAGAACAAGGTAAAATTGTTTCGAAACAAAAATGTCTATCGATAATAGAAGTCAGTATCAAGTTAGTTGCAATAAAGATACGTCGTCTGAACAATACATATTGAACCACTAGACCATTAAACCTCCAAAACACGTTTTAAGTCTAGAATAAAAAATAATATAATTATTGAATGGAAGTAATTACTAGCCGTTATATTAGTCATTATTTTCATTAGGTAATAAATACTCTAGTAGAACCATTCATACCACTATTTATAGAATAAAGAGCATTTTCTACTACCGTGTCAGCGATAAAAAGAATGTTAATTCATTAGAACCAGCACAGATAAATTAATTACATCTGCTCTATATATTCTAATGATGAAATGAACTCTACAATAATCTGATTCTGTTGTCCGTTCCCTGTTCTGTTGCCAACTAGACCGAGACTGCAACGGTTGTGATTGTATTATTCCGAGACGCGATTTGGGAAAATTAGTATCCCAGCTCGTCAATTAAACCTGAAAAATGGAAAGGGAATTTAATCCTCATTTTTCTTTGCTGTATTGATAAATAAATTTCTGTTAAAAATTCGAAGTCGTCATTTCCTTGGCAATAGATGTTCTGAAGGATGTTTGTACAAATAAACGCGTGGTTGTGTGTGTGGAAGAGGAGAGAGAGAGTGAGAGAGAGAGAGACAGAGAGAGGGAGGGAGAGAAGAAGACAGAGAGGGTGAGAAGGAGAGAGAGAGAGGGTGAGAAGGAGAGAGAGAGTGAGAGAAGGAAAGAGAGGGGGAGAGAAGGAGAGAGAGAGTGAGAGAAGGAGAGAGAGAGGGAGAGAAGGAGAGAGAGGCAGAAGTTTAAGGATGGTTTAAAAGTCGGGAAGACAAACAGTGTTGCACCAGAAAGCAATGAAAAAATGTACAAATTGTCACTTTAACCTTTAGTACCAAGGTAGTACTCTAGATCACGCGGGACATCGCAGAAATAAGGATTTTGTACTTACAGTATCCTGCAATTGTATTCACGTAATGTGTATCTATAGTTTGAAGTGTTCTCCGATTACTCACCTAAAACAAAGAAAAGAATTGTTTTTAGTTACACACTACAGAGCATCATTATATTACATATTTTTTTCTCTATAAGGTTTCCTAGCTATATTTCTCCAAGAAGTTTCTTCAAATAACACAAACGTAAATGTATTTTATTTCCAGACCTTACATAACGTAATTTTTTTATTCTGCTCGTATTTCGAAGCACATTTTATTCCATTCTCAAAGTTAGCACGGAACATCCACCATTGATGGAACTCGGACCCTAGGATTACTGATTAGATTCACAACAGTAGCAACAGTAGTTCCTCTGAGCTATCTCGGCCGATATGATCACTTTGCAGGAAAGGAAAGAGTGTGCGGCTATATGCATCGTCACTCGGCCACGCTCAGAAATGGATGTGGCATTCATCACATAACTTTTCATGAATAATTTTCAGCTTTTTGAGTCACATTAAAAACACAAATTTTGAAGGTGTTTTCCAACCTGCTGACAGGCTTGCAAGGATAAGTGAAGCCATGTGTGATAACGCACGCACGTACAACACATTTTGAACAGCGGGACATGGGAATTGAATACACAAACATGTCCCCAGGGCCTCGCAAAACAAAAGAAATATTCATGAACCAACGTGCATTATCAAAACTACCACGAGTACAAGCGTTCGCCTTTAAAAGTGTTATCTAACATGCGATAAAAATACATTCTTCTTTATTTATTATATTCTTAAAATAAAAGTATATTTCCACTAAAAGTACAAGTTCAATTCGATACATCGTGATATAAAATGATGAAATAGAAATTGTATTCTTAATTCCTCACGCATTCCTCTGTGTAAAGAGCATTTCGATATTTGTATCTGTTGCAATCTTTTTATTCGCAGTAGATAGAATATCTTCAAAAGATGAATGTAAAGTGTAACTTACCCTATTGACCAATCTATAAAATGAAGATTATTCAATATATCTGTAAACGACACCATTACAATAAATAATTCTACTACATTGCCTTTCTATTATCCACAATTATTGAGAGAAACTCAAATTTCCATAAAGTTCAATATGATAAAAAATTAATAGTGGCCTGAATAAATAAAAATGCTGCTGATCAAAACAACACTCTAAAGTTTTCAAGAAAGTACCATACACACTATTTAAAAACAGCAAACAAAACACTTTTGTATAACACTGCAAATAATTACATATTTTAACAAAAACAATCTTCATGAATACTACATACACATAGAGTACACACAGTATAACAGTGCTTTACATATGAAGAATACAAAAGTGCTGATGTATAATGCTAGATGTGAATAGCAAATCTTTTCTCGCGGGCGGCGTCTTCCTAAAGCTTTGCTGTTGATCAAACGTCAGAGGTAACGTAAGCAGTGGAACACATAAGAATTCAATCGATACCCGAAACATGTGTATAGGCGGAATAAAGCAATCAAATACATTTTTCAGTCAAACTAAAAAACTTTAATTAATTTTGGATTTTCACGGAGTTCGTGGAATCTAACAAAACCACATACATCTCTCCCAAGACCAGAGGCTGCATAGATTTCTTTCAATTACTGCACGCATTGTAGCAGAAATGCAAAGTCGGTTAGTCGCCATATTCACAAGAAGAAGACGACGATGAAGAAGAAAATGTAATGAAGGAATCCTTACAAGAACCAAACTAGTTCAAATTCGAGATTTTTTATGAGGCACCAAAAACATCATAGCATCGACGTGCATAGTAATGAGTTTATGATTTTTCCTCCTTATATGTGTTAATGCGTTTGGCACCTGACGAAAGGTAATGTACCAGCATGTAGCGTCAGCTATAGAGAATAACTTGGTGAAATATCTCAATATATTGAAGTTCGGACTTGTTTGATGTTTGTCAAACCCTCTATTATGTTAGATGAAGACAAAATAAAACTGTGGGCATTTGCTCCTGGAAAAGGACTGGAAGAGGTGGCTCAGAGCATCAACTGATGTCACTGCTGTGCCTCTGATCGGGAGGTTCTAGGTTCGAGTCCCAACGGTGGCAGATTTTTCCCCACTAGCTGTATCAATAGGTCAATGAAGGAAAATTCTGTCTGAAGGAAAATTCTAGAGACTAGGTGGTCTGATCGGTAGATTTCCGTGGTTTCTTCGATCAATGCGAGACGAATGCTGGAGCAGTACCCTAACAAACAGGTCACGAACCAAGATCAGTTTTTCCTTCCTCTTCTTCTCCCTCTTACTTACACACATATATACACACTTGTATGCCCAGCCAACACATATTTTTCCTTCCTCCTGCTTTCCCAATCCCCGCCTCTTACTTACACACACTTACTATAACAGGCACGTCTCTACGACACGTGCCGAAAAACTGTTCGGGAACTTAGAGCTTGTCTCGCTAGGACGATGCCGCGCTTGTGAGAGATACGTAGTTGGGGAAAACCACGCTAGGCGAGGATAGGTCGGCGCCGAATCTCGTTATACAGCGGGAGATCACCGACACCACCCAATAAAACATGCACTACATTTATGGGACTAATGACCTTAGTATTTGACGCGTCCGGAATCACAATCAATCAATCCATTGAAAAATATGAGAGTAAAACTCGTAAGCCTCCATTAAACATAGGTTAATGGGGGAGTCATCTACATCACACACACTGACAGTTTCTAAACACAATAACAAAGAAGAGCTGCTGCCACGTCACGTGTCCTCGCACTTAAATTTCCGCCGTCGCTACTCGCGCTCGCGCATTCGTTGGCAGGCCGCGAAAAACGCCTCACCGCGCCGTGTCGTTACGAAAGCGAGTCACAGCCGACGGACTCCGCGCGACGCGTGACGCAGATAAGAACGACTGGGTCGCCTTTCCAACACCTCTCGTGCCGTGGCACGCACGACCAGACGCTCTTGTCCCTTACTATGCTGCCTGGCTATGCGGCAGTCTGGTCTAACGCTTTATTCTACTACCTGAGGCATACTATCACTTGGTTTTCTTAGAGTAAGTTCCCAAATTAATTTTTGAACAATCAATTTTATAAATGTCACTTTACTTCATACGTACGAAATAAAAATAAATACGAAATAAAATACGTATGAAATAAAGTGCAATTTTAAATTTCAATTGTCTAAAATTGTCTAACATCTCTCGTGCCGTGGCACGCACGGCCAGACGAGCATTCGCGTGGCTATGCTGTCTGGCTATGTGGCAGTCTGGTCTAACGCTTTAGTGTACTACCTGATGCATACTAGCAGGATATCAGCACAATTTCTTGTAGTAAGTTTCCAAATTAATTTTTGGACAATCAGTTTTATAAATGTAACATTACTTCATACGTACGAAATAAAAATAAAAATAAATACGGAATAAATAAAATGCAATTTTAGGAAATAAAGTGCAATTTTAAATTTCAATTGTCTAAAAATTTATTTGGAAGCTTCCAACACCTCTCCAGCCGTGGCACGCAGGGCGAGACGCGCATGCGCGTGGCTATGCTGTCTGGCTATGCGGCAGTCTGGCCTCACACTTTAGTACACTACCCGAATCATAGCAGGATGTCAGTACATTTTCTTGTAGTAAGTTCCCAAATTAATGTTTGGACCATCAATTCTATAAATGTCACATTACTTCATACGTACGAAATAAAAATAAATACGAAATAAAATACGTATGATATAAACTGCAATTTTAAGTTTCAATTGTCTAAATTGTCCAAAACCTCTCGTGCCGTGGCACGCACGGCGAGACGCGCATGCGCGTAGCTATGCTGTCTGGCTATGCGGCAGTCTGGTCTAACGCTTTAGTACACTACCTGAGGCATACTAGCAGGATATCAGTGTATTTTCTTGAAGTAAGTTTCCAAATTAATTTTTAGACAATCAATTTTCTAAATTTTACTTTACTTCATATGTACGAAACAAAAATAAAAATAAATACGAAATAAAATACGTATGAAATGAAGTGCAATATTAAATTTCAACTGTGTAAAAATTGATTTGAAACTACCCGAATCATACTAGCAGGATGTCAGTACATTTTCTTGGAGTAAGATCCCAAATAAATTTTTGGGCAGTCAATTTTCTAAATGTCACTTTACTTCATACGTACGAAATAAAAATAAATACGAAATAAAATACGTATGAAATAAAGTGCAATTTTAAATTTCAATTGTCTAAACTTTTCCAACACCTCTCGTGCAGAGGCACGCACGGCCAGACGCGCTTGCGCCTTACTATGCTGTCTGGCTATGCGGCAGTCTGGTCTACCGCTTTAGTGTACTACCTGAGGCATACTAGCAGGATATCAGCACAATTTCTTGTAGTAAGTTCCCAAATGAATTTTTGGACAATCAATTTTATAAATGTCACTTTATTTCGTGAATACGAAAAAATAATCAAAAAAGTACAAAATAAAATACGTAAAAAATTAAATGCAATTTAGAAAATTGATAGTCTAAAAATTAATTTGGAAACTTCCAACTCCTTTTCTGCCGTGGCCCGCACAACGTACAGCATGCGCCCTGCTATGCCGCCTGGCTATGCGGCAGTCCGGTCTAACGCTTTGGTATACTACATTGCATGAGTATGTGAGACATTTTAGCAGGATATCAGTAAATTTTCTTGAAGCGAGTTGCCAATTTAATTTTTAGACAAACAATTTTCTAAATTTTACTTTATTTCGTGCTTGTCAAATAAAAATGAATACAAAATAAAATACGTATAAAATAAAGTGAAATTTAGAAAATTGATGAGAGGGAAAATTATATCTCTAAAAAGGTTTGTTTTGCTGTATAACAATTGGGCATAGCTGATGTTGTGGCAATTGTTGAATGTGGGTTTCTGGTTTTTCTAGTTGAGTGTTGCGTTTCTATGCCATAATTTAAGCCTTGGAATGTTTTATATTGTTTACATAATGTCTGTTTAATACACGTTTTGAATAAAATTGGTTTTTGGGTTTGTTTCCAGGTGAGTTTTTGAAGCGGTGAACTGAAGAACTTGTTGTTGCAAAACTGCAGTTGTGGGTAAAATTACAGACTATTTGCCACATAGAAGGGCATTGACTGAATCTCTAATAAAGAAAGACAGATATTTCCAAGAAAATATTTCTGGGAAATTGACTCTTTCACAAGCATTGGTTTGTAGAATCAGTTCTGCATTGAAATCAGACGAGAACCTTACAGTCAAATGTAAGGGGAAATGTAGTTGAAAACTAATATTATTTTCGAGTTTAGCGTGATAATTTCCTCCAAAAACCGTTAAAAAAATGTAAACACCAAAAACGTGTTTTTAAAATGCAGGCATAATGAACTATTGGATTCGTATATTATAATTTTGCTTTTTTTCATTTGTTAACTCATGCACTATTTAAGGCTATATTATTTATATGTGCGGGTGTTATTATTCATGGAATAAATGATCTTCAAGATATCCGTGGAAGAATTGTGAATCAAATGCCTTTAACTTCTGTTTGTTTGTTAATTTCAAATTTAGCTTTATGTAGTATGCCTTTTTTATCTGGTTTTTATTCAAAGGTTTTAATTTTGGAGTTAAGATTAATAAGTTTGCTTACACTAATACACACTTACACAATATTGTGTTTCCTGTGTTTTTATTTATTTATCGTCAAAAAATGAGGTTATGTGTGTCGAATTATCGTGATCTGTATATTCTGTGTACAGTTTCTTGAATATCCCTACCCTAACCCTTAGCTCTTAATCCCTACCCTAACACGTAGCCCTACATCCCTACCCTAACCCGCAGACAAGCTGAATTCGTAATACAAAAGGAATCGAGCGGTTTTGGCAAGAATCGATAAGAAAATATTCCCTCCGGTGTAATAAAAACAATTTTCAAAGGTAAATCAACTATAGATTCGGGCTATTATCCTGCCCTTTGTGAAGGAATAGAAAATTGATTAATAAATACAGTTGGAAACAAGCTTTTTTTTGGCAAGAATTGAAAAGTAAATATTCTCTCCTGTGCAATAAAAACTATTTTCAAAGGCAAATCAGTTAGTGGTTATTACCCCTCATCGTGCCCTTCGTGAAGCAATCGACTTACTGCCGCGAGAACATAGATGCCGTTAATTTGAATAATTACTCTCTGACCTCTAGAAAACGTGCACAGACCATGAAGTTTCATGTATTCTTATTCTTTAAGTTTTGTGTGTTCTTACTGCAAGTTGCGTCCTCCACAAGTTCCTGGACGAGTCATTAAGACGTTCAAACACTACGGCGTATGAGTTTTAACTAGGTATTGATTCAGAGACGGATATATTTGATGCGATACATTGCTTATAGAGAGTTTTCACTCTCTTCATGGCATCAAATAAATGTTCTTCTGGTATTATTTTATGTTTGCCTGTCACAGATTTTCGGATTCTATCAATAGGATCCAAGTCTTGAATTCAAGTGTGTTTTCATATTTTAGAATGTAAATAGCCTCAAGATGACAAAACTAGTGAATTGTATGGTTGATGTAAAGTTGAATAGTTTTTCAACAGGAAACTGGTGATTCATTGCCATCTAAATACAATTTCTCGGCTCAATGATGACTCATCGTACGTCTTCTGAATCAGTTAAAATTCCTTCGTTACACAGATTTCCCGTGCAATTGAGATCTTGTGCGGAATTGACTCTAAGTCTCTAAAAAATGAAGCACATAGACAGGCTTAAATACTACCTCGAGAAATAATGATTTACAGGTTCAAAAGAGTCTTAAAAGCAGTCTATACTGATAGGTATGAGTCCCGGTGATTTATATGCTTACTTTAGAACTTTATTAAAATTTCGCACATTTATAGAGGAATTACTCTACGGAAGGACCGCTTTTACAGGGCACGAAATAAATGAACGTCGTGCAGGGCGATGACATTGCAAGAGATAGAAATGCAGACATTTACAAACGAGCTAACTGTAAACGAACGCACTGACAAAATCAGTGCACGAACAGAAGAACTTGCAGTTATATTGGGTGATCTGGGCTGTCCGGGTGACGCCGCGTCGAAGGCTGAGTTGCCGACGTTTCGACCATCCTTGTCGTGAGTCTTCCTACAGGGCTGGTATGATGCCTGAAGGAGACCACGACAGGATGGTCGAAACGTCGCAACTCAGCCTTCGACGCGGCGTCACCCGACAGCCCAGATCACCACAATGACTCTGGTCGCGAAGCCTACGACTTCACTTGCAGTTATATTGCCACCCGTCAAATTCAGTTCCCTACTATAGTAATCCTCTAGACACGCTGCATCCGCCGTAGAATGTATCACTTTCATTCCTTTCGCCTGGCGGCGGCCGCTGCGTCTATGCCAAGACGTTTGCACGCGCCCGAGGAAGACGGCGGCGCGCGGCGGCGGGCGGGCGGGCGGGCGGCGGCGGGCGGGCGCGCGGGCGGGCGGGCGGGCGGGCGGCAGCCGCAGCGCGCGACGCGCATACTCATGGGCGCAGGAAAGCAGGGGCCAGCCGGAGCTTTTCCTTTTCTACCTGTGTCAGCGGGCCAACACTTCCGCGCTTCCACTCACTTCCAAGGTCGACACCGCACCGCCGAGTGGTCGCTTTGGGCGAACGCCGTCATACGCTGTATCACGGCCAGGGGCGTAGGTTGACGGGACACGGACCTTTCCGGGTACGTGAACTGCTAGAGGCGGTGGTTCCGGTTGGATTATTTTAATGGTTTATTCCGGGAAGTGGCAATGATTCTCCTCCGGTGGATGGTGAGATCCGGCGCCGACCTACACGTAGATTTGGTGGATTTCTCATTCCCGATAAATCGCTCCAACCAAGCACCGCCATAACCAGGACACGCTCTAAGCTCCCGTCTGCTCTATCGGCATGTGTGGTAGTGTAGTGTATGTTGGTGTAAGAGTGTGTAAGAGGTGAAGATAGGACAAGGAAGAGGAAAGAAAGATCGCCTGTTTTCTTTTGTTCGAAGAAACCGCGGAAAACTATGGGTCGGCGCAGTCGGCCACTAGAATTCTCAAATCAGGGCTGAATTCGACCTAGCCGTACAGGTAGTACAGAAAGTCAGTCACCGTTGGGTCTCCAGCCCTACGTCAGGGTCATTGCAGACACAGCGATAATGCAGGCTCTGGGCGAAACCTAACAGATAAGGGGGCATGAGAGTGACTTAGTTTATTCATTAAATGACAAATAAAAGGGAACTAGTAATAAAAATTTTGTATACACTTTATAACTAACATCAACGTAATAACTGTTACAGTTAGAGAAACTGCGTCGTACGATCGCACTCGCTACTGCAGCAGTGCTGCAGTGAACCTGGTACGTGCGACCGTAGGTTTGAGTGCAGCGTAGGTATGCGCGATTTCACTCTTGTGCAGTGGCGAGATTGGCTTTCCCACCCTGCATGCGTCACCCTTCTTACAATATCCTGTTTCTCCTAGTCTGCTCGAATGTAATCAAGTTCCCGTTACGTCTGGGTCGGTCTCCCTCTCTCACCCCTCGGCTGTGGATGAAATAATTGGTGTCATCTTTGACACACATGGCTTGTATACTATTGATTGTATGTTTGTTTGTCTATTGTGTTATTGTTATTTCAATGTGATGTTGTTTATTGTGTTTTTTTGTTTCTTTTCTCTCTCCTCTGAATGGACAATTAGTTAAAACCAGTTTTAGAAAGAACCAAAAATTGTGATTTCTTTATACTGTCAATAAATGATGTACAATTGTATGTGCCTAATGTTCGAGAAGAACAAAATTGCAAAATAAAAGCAAATTGTAAAAAAAAATCCTTTGACAATAGTGGCCTGAGAACTTACAAGGAAAATAAAATTGCCGCAATGTTGAATGTCGAAACATGAGCTAAGTCCTTCGTTTTTAAACGATGAAGCACATGTATTAATTCACGATCCAAACGTTGGGTGCCGATTTCACCCTGCAAGTTCAATTGAAAAACATCCTGGAATTTGCAAATTGGTCCTACGCTTTCACCGACGTAAAAAGGCCACACTGCAAAACAGGAAAATACAATATTCCAAATTAATGTGACTAACCAGAATGACTGAACTGAAATAAGGCCATTGACATGGAAATTCTGATTCACATAAAAACTGCTTAAAGTTTTTCGTTCCATATGATACACGTTTCAATATTAATGAATTAATGCATATTGACGATAATTGTATAATGAAAAAAAAGTAACACCTTTCATTAGTAAGAACATAGAAATATCTCTAATAAAATGGACCTTCAACAATAGAAAACCATTGAGTGTACAGTGAATGATTGCTCCCACTGAATGTCATTTACTCTTGAGAATCAACCCTCTACAAAAGCCTACCGGCACCCGCGCGCTCGCCGATCGAACTTGCTGAGGGTTGTGTAAAAGTTCTCTGTAGAAACGAAAATAGTACGAAAAATTGTCGGCAAATTGGAAATTTTTAAAGTAATTGGCAGTATCTATCGTAGCCAAAATTTACATCGTTGGTATTAGAAGGCGGCATGTAAATTCCAATGAAAAAAAATTGTGAGGGCATGTTTCGACATGACGCCATCGCGGAAATTACTATGTAAGTCCGTTGACGTCTTCAACGCCAATGATATCGGAAAAACTAACAAGCGAAACTGTGGCAGGAATCTTCCCTCCCCTCCTGCACCTGCCGCTAATGCTAACTAACGAAGTACAAACATCGCCATTAGATTCATTTCTCAGCTATTTCAGAAGTCAATTAATCACATAGGTCTCTGTAAGTTTTCCTATTCATGTGTAGTATAGAATTTAGTTGTAAGATTAGCATTTAAGTTAAATATAAGTCATAAAAAATAAACATATGATGTAGTATAATAATACTGAACTATGTATTATTCGTTCACTAATAAAGATATATTATTAAAAAAAAACTATCGCGATTTTCCTGGAACAAAGAGGGAGAAAATCGAATCTTAGTGAAGGAACGCCCGTGAATTTTCTCTAAACGGAACGCATTTCCTCTCCTTGAATGTTTTCCTGTATCTTGCCACCCGCAGGAGTTTCCATCACGCTTAACAATGCGTACATGAGGGAATAAATAACCACTCTGCAATGATTACAGATAGACTTCGCTTTGTGCAAGGTAGGTATGCCTTTCTAATTGCTAGGAGAGAAAAAAAAAGCGTACGCAGTGAAGTTGAGGTAATAACGTCATTTTCGGAAAAGGCCTATATAACAGCAGTAGATGGTGTTAACGAAAGATCATTGGAGGTGAATCTGTTGAAATTTCTGCAATGTCTTCAACGGGTAGAAAAAATGTATACTTGAGTGTTGACGAGATCCTGAAACATATAACCCAATTCTTATTTTTCGTTTGAGATACTTTGAAAGTTTGTTCACAATTCTGAGGTTGAATCGTTTTCAAATCGAGGATCTCTGAAATCACATACTACACCAGTTAACCTATCAGGTTTGTCGCTTCCTGAAAGACGGCAATTGCATTTGTCCTCTCTTAGTAGGTTGTTTCCACAGTGTGCCAAACCATATAAGGAACGATAACTGGTTAGTAAAAATTAATTTAAAAATAGGATTTCATCTGAGCCGTAACTTGAATCCGAGTCACCCTGCAGTGTCCAAGGTTCAAGTGTCGGCCTCAAGATGACAATCCGTTGGAAAATTTAATCTTGTGTCAATTACATTGGTTACATTAATAAAAAAGTAACAGCAGGGATTCGTTTTCTTTTGTACGGAAAAAAAAACGGCTGTAATTGCCTATCTAATAAGGGAGAGGCTAGATGGCAATAATGTCGTCTGGTTATATGCCAAGGAGGCTGTGAAGAACGTAAGGGCTGGGCAACGCGTTCAAACGCCGTTTTATACTCGCAATTAACGTAATTAAGGATTTAATCGAGTCTATGCATCGATCTCTCTATTCCCGGTTCGCTAACAGTTTCATACAAATGAAACGAGAAAACAAATGACGGATCCGGCGTGTTTTGTTCCCCTTCTCTCGTTGTCCGTTACGTAAGGAGCTACCTGTATCCATTACTTAGAACTTTATTATTAAATATTTTTAAACCTTAACTAAATTTCACGAGCGAAGCTGCCCTCAAGTGGTTACACGCTGACCCTTCGTTTCTTGGCCCGGCTTAATCCCGCGCAGTCGGCAATCCTGACCAGGGGTTTTTGGTTTCCCCTCGGCGTCATCCAAGGGCATTGAATAGGTTCTAAAATGAAAAACCATGACCCGCGAAACCGGCGACGCTATACCGAATTCGTTAACCACGTGGAGTCCTGTAAGGTAAGTGAATTCGAAACATTCGTGGGTTCGTCATTGGGAGTGGGTTCCTCTGAAACCTCAGGACGTATAACGGTACGAAACCAATTTGCATTTACGGGACCATATAATTAGCTTAAATAACAAGGACACTGTGATAGTCATACAAAACGCAGATCAGGAGGTTAGAAAAAAATTCGAAACAGTCGCCAAAGGCTTGCATTTATAAACGACTTCGCGTTATTCCTTACATCCAGCCAAAGATAAGTAAATGCATAGCATCTTATTTATTATCTTGAAAAAAAAACCGGTTGGTTTTTATAAAAAATTAGTTGTGCAATCGGTGAGCAACATAAATTATGTAGGACTTGTTCTGCTAGAAAATCACAGCATTTTCCAATATTTAAACCCTTCCATACATTAATGCAGGAAATAGTTACAGAACCTTCAGAAATGACCGTAAATTTTGTTAAAAACATGTATTACTAATTCTTAAACTTTTTTATACATTTCTTTACCAATTTATTCTGGAGCCAGCCGTCACGCCACTCAGTGTTAGTCCTCCGATCATCCCGGAATGGCTTTGGTTTGGCCTCGTTAAGAATACGTTCCCTGGACGATCGCAAACTTTGCACCTCGCAGTCGAGGAGCTCGGGCAATGTTTCCGGTTCATACAAAATTATTTATTTCCACCTCTCTAATCCGCCGACTGGAAGAGAATTTGGGCTTCCGGCTACTCTTCTTGGTAGTATTCCATGAGTTCTCATCAACTCAGGAAGATCATCATAAGTACAAGTTCCCAGAGCAGTTTTCTCTGGCTACCGACGGTGAGCGCATCTTTCTTACCTATCAATATCATTTCCCATTACCCCGCTCTCTCACCTTTCTCTCACCTCTCTCTCCATCCCCACTGTCTTCTCTATCTTTCTCTCTCCATCTCTCCATCTTTCTCTCTCCATCTCTCCATCGTTCTCTCTTCCTCTCTCCATCTTCTCTCTTCCTCTCTCCATCTTTCTCCGTCTTCCTCTCTCCATCTTTCTCTTTCCTGCTCTCCATACTTTCTCTCTTTCCTCTCTCCACCTTGCTCTTCCTCTCTCCACCTCTCTCTTCCTCTCTCCACCTCTCTCTTCTCTCTCCACCTCTCTCTTCCTCTCTCCACCTCTCTCTTCCTCTCTCCACCTCTCTCTTCCTCTCCCACCTCTCTCCATTCTACGCCTCCTCTCCACCCCTCCATCTCTACCTCTCTCCGATCCTCGACCTCTCTCCATCCCTACCTCTCTCAATCCTACCTCTCTCAATCGTCTACCTCTCTAAATCTCTACCTCTCTCCATCTCTACCTCTCTCATCGTCTACCTCTCTCCAGCTCTACCTTCTCTCCATCTCTCTCTCTCTCAGACACACCACACACACACTTACATACACTGCACTACCACAATGTCGATAGGCAGTTTAGGAGCCAACAATTTTCCCAGCTGGGCGATGCGCTGCTGTGGAGGACCTGGGAGGAAATCCCTTCTTCAAGCCGAAAGTGCGCGTAAGCTCATATCATCAAGTAGGGGAGAACCACCGCACCCTCCGCGAAGTAAAAGCATTCCACTTGTAGAAATATCAATCACTCTTATCCAATCATATCCATCGCTCTAGCGCAGTCGGGAAGGCGTTCAGGGGGCCTGCATCTGATGATTCCCTGCAGCGTCTTTGACCAGGAAGGTTCCAACGTTCTAGTCCCGACATGCAGGGATTTCGACAACAGCTTGGTAACGAATTCAATCTCTGTCTGGCGAGGAGAATTTACAGCGTTCCAGCTGCTCTGATCGGCAGTTTCCTGGTGGTTCCCCGATCTCCGAGTGTGAATGCGCGGGGCCAGTACCATAACAAACGGGGCCACGGATTAGCGAGATACAAATTTCTTCCTTTTCCTGTTCCTACCTCGCCCTTTACTTACACACGATGCACACTAACATGAGATTAACACTATCCACCACATGCCGGATAGACCGGTGGGAAAGCGTAGAGTGGCTCGTGTGGAGATACCCGGGTGAGGAAAACCCCGCTAGCCGACCGTAGTCGTGGCTGGATCTCGTCATCGTAATGGGGAAGATCACCTCCACCTCCAAAAAATAACACGCACTTCCCTACGGGACTAGTGACCTAGTATTTGACGCGTCGAATCACTAACAAGTCAATCAAGTAGAAGTAAGGCGTTTTGCGATGCTCGCATCTAAGATTATTGACTCGAAGACACAGATGTTTCCTCTTCCTTGCAGTGTGTCAATCACTGTCAACCACAGTGGAAATTGCCAGAATGTGGAGTCCACAGCAAGTACACTTTGATTGACGGTTGCTCATTCAAGATGCGTCCACAACCTGCTCGGTATGTTATACCCGCCTCATCGCGATGACGAATCGACGGACATCGAGCGGAGAAACGCTTCGCAGCCCCGCCAGTCCATTCGTATGTAAATTGTCACGCTACTATGTCTAGAAGATCAGTCTTCTTGTAGCACTCTCGCTGAGCAAAACTCAGACAAGCACGCGTGCGTGAATTGCGAGTCCAAACAACCACAGCGATTTAATCTCCACGAGCAGCCGCATATGAAAAAAGAATGGTTGTTTAATCATTAAGAAATACGTCCGTGGACAATGTACTTAGAACGGGACATAGAAATATTTTAAAATTCGTGAAATAACGAGTTATATTTAACAATACGGGGATTATATCTCCCTTGTTGATTATTCTTGCAATAAAAAACATGGGATCGCTTTCATATGTAAGAATAAGTAGTCCTAAATGTAACTCCAAATTTGACCTATTGCCATGCATCATTAAATAAATTATCATTGATATTATATTATTATTATTATTATTATTTGTGTATGTTAAGATTTGAGTATTTCCTGGTTCCTTTATCTTGTAAAAAATATTAATTAAATTAATAGAGAAAAAAATATTATAAATATGTAAAACTTTGAAAGACATTGATAATAAAAAGAAAAAGTTGAAATATCAACGAGGAGTGGAGACCAAGCGGTCCTCACTTCTGTTGTAGAATTCTCATAACGATGGAAATTTAGGAAGCATCACTACAAGGTGCTCAGGTTGCATGGGCATGATCGCGACAGATGGTAGCTTTTGATACGCGTGCACTGTTTTTTTTTCCAATACGTAACAGGAATAAGTAGGGAAAGAAACGTAAGTAGAAGGGATAAGAAAAAACAAAGAGGGCAAAAAACTGAGTGAATTTAAAAAATATTGGCAATTGGTCGATCTTCTTGTATTGGGTACAATAGTACCATACATTTTGGAATTTTACCGCTCTACTACTGAATCGTTGTGACTTCTGTTAAACACAATTCTTGGGAAAAAAAAAATTTTTTTTTTTCCGGTTCCCAGTGTTTTCTTCGTACAGTTTTCCTTTGGCAATTTATAAGGTCTCCTAGAGATTAGGACAACTTTCACCTGGTGACTTACTGTGTATTTAAAGTATTTGATATATTTCAAACATGTGTAACCCTAAACGACAGATATAATTATAGGAACAAACTACATTTTAAAATATGTAGAAAGGATGAGGCAGAAGAAAGCCAAGGAACCATCGAATGTCAATATTCTGACACGTATTTTTAAAATAAGGATAGTACGACATTGACAACCTGATTACGGTTTGGGACGGAACAGAACCTTCTCTGGAATTATATATTTAATCACGTTTCAGCTCACAAGCTCTCTAAATCTGACAGTTTATGTCCTAACCCTGGTTGGTGTATGAATTCATAGATTACGATTTTTCTGGGACAAAATGAGTGTATTTGCTTGACACCTTCATTCCTCTGTATGGTGCACTTACACCTGAATCTTAATTAATCTTCGCGAACATCAATTTATAGGTCTTAATTATACGTGCGTGCAAAGTTACAGTTGAAAAACACCCTTAGCGGATTCTACGACTGAAAAAATTAAGATCCCTTAATTGAAGTAAAGCAACCACTTTCCTCTTTAACAGTAGTACAGGATGAAACATAAAACTCTCTTATTACTTGACAAAATATCATTTTAGCCAAAGTAAATACTTTGAAATACTCTTATACTTAATTAAAACAATACAATTTTTGTTTCGTTCAAGATCTATCTATAAATATTACTACGTAAAGTTCACAACAACGCAGGTTAACGTTCCTTCAATCTCTTACAAGAATGCGCATCTCTAATTTTTATTTTAATGTTTTAATAGAGAAAGAGTCGTAGATTGAAAATAAATCCAAAATTGTTAAATCTTCAAGCAACCAGATCTTTGACAAAGAGAGTTGCCACAACGTATCTACAATTCCGCGATGAACACAGATTGGTGAGTTTATTGACAGCACCGCTGACCTGCGCTGCGATCGCGAATGTTAAACATCACGCATCACTGACGCACGTTCGGTTACGGCCATCCACTCACGCCACTCAATGTCTCCGACCTCGGGAAATGAAACATACGTGCTTGGCAGGGACCCGGTAAACAATGATTCTATTTTCAGTGAACTGCATGCGCACAGGGGAAGGCACGGGGAGAGCCCCCTCCATAGCTTTTAAAAGGTAACTTATGAGCTGCACGCGTCTTCTTAGAATTCAGTGGGTAGTTATTCAAATTATGTTCTCTATGTTGTCGCAGCAGGAAGTAGTATTCCTTCACGAAGAATGAGAGGAATAAAGGAGGAAATGAAATACTGATTTTCCTTGAAAGAGATTTATTTCATGGGACCCGTTTGTTAGGATACTGCTCCCGCATTCCCTGCTCGGAGAAACGACAGAAAACTAACGATCATGAATTCAGCGCAGCGGCGCTAAAATCTTCTCTCCAGACAGCAAAGAATTCAATCTAAGCTATGTAGCAAGAAACGAAATACCTGCCACCGTTGGGACATGTACCCTCTTTGTCATTTCTGCCTTTGCCAATGCTCATGGTATTCCTTTCTTGACTGGTAAGGTAGCACCAGTGGAAAGTTGCATTCAAATACGTGTTACATCCAAAGCTAGAATATACTAAATTAGAGTGGCTTTCCTATAATTTTGCGTTCTTGGTGAGGACCGAACTATTGGCCGCCCATTTTTTTTGAAGGCAAAACATAACGAGTTGGTGGTTGTAACTGGTTAAACCGTCCGGAACCAGCGCCAAAACAACGTAATTCTAAACTATCTTTGTTGGCAGAAGGCGCCGGCTTTAGACAACAAAAACAGACTTCAAATGCTTCATAAGAAGGAGCACTTCAAGCTACTCTATGTAGTATATTCCAGCGGGTTGGATACATTTAAAATTGCTTCGAATCACACAAAAGGCTATGATGCGCGTGTTAAAACATGATGTGTATTCGAACAGCCTCATATGAATGTGTTTCAGTAATACGGAAAAAACACCATGTAGGCAGTCAAACGCGGAACCCCGATGGAGAGAAATATGCAAGTAAGGTGTTGAAGCACATATATAGTATGTCAAAAAGAATCTTTACTATTATTTATTAGCATTACGGTTTGCCGCTCAGAGCAGTCTCTCCGCTAGCTGAGACGCATAAGAGTTTGCTATTAAAAATTGTAATTTATGTTGCGTAGTCAATGAAACTCGTTTGGGAAGGGAAGAAAGAAATTCATTAACGGATTATGTATTAGTCTATTGATGATACGCATATTTTCTTTTTTAAGCTGCAGTGCAGCTCATTGCTAGGCATCTATAATTGTCTGTTGCAAAAGCATGTCTGAACCAGCAGGGTACCGTTGCGAGTGGTTTTGTCTGCGCGGGTTATATTGGTACATATATTTGTTAATGAATTTAGTGGTGGGGGTTTTGATGACTTACGATAGAGGGCTAGTGCGATTCATTATGCCCGAGACTATCTCCTGTCTATAGAAGATACTGCATTTGTCTGTTGCAATAGTGTGTATAGGCAGCCTGGGGAGGTTGCTACGTGATACCGTCGCAGTTCGTAAGAGTTCGAGTGGGTAACGGTGGTGACGCATGGTGAGAGTTTCCAATAGTTTTGGAAACATCCGAGGAGCGTTGAAAGAATAAATCATCATTAAGGATTGGAAAAGTTTATAATAAAATTTCTAAACGATGACACAGTAATTCCATACCTAAACAGATAGAGGGAAACAACAAAGCTCGTCCATTGGTGATTCACACTCAATGGAATGCGATTGCTAGCACACCATTTATCACTCTTGAATCTCAGATAATACTTTTCTTTCCTCGTCTTCCCCAGCACGTTCCATGAAGGAAAATAAAAACAAGTTCGACTTGGATTTACGGGCGAACACGTTAACGCCATATATGTGTAGCTCGAATCTCTTCTAACACGGAATTGGCCTGTGAGTCATTCTCACCAATACTGTACGTATATTGGTATTGCCAGTATATTGGTTTTCCTGTATGTATGATGTATATAAGGGTTGACGATGGTCATCCGTGTAAGCACTGGGAAGTACAACGATGACAGCCCTGACGCAACAAGTCTCACATGGGTGAGAGGAAATATCTAGGCTTAAAACAGAAACACCTATACATAAAACTCTCTCAAACAGGGAAAAGTGGCCTTAGAGCATCAACTGATGTCAATGTAGTACCTCTGACCGAGAGGTCCTAGGGTACGAGTTCCAACAGTGGCCCATTTTTCGTCACTACATTTTCAGCTAGGCCGAATACAGCCGCTGCCTGAAGTAGTATTCTAGCGACCGGCTGCTCCGATCGGTAGTTTTCTGTGGTGTCTCCAACCAACACCTAGCGCAGTACCCTAACAAACCAACACCTAGCGCAGTACCCTAACGCGGCCACGGACCGCGCGCGATCTTTCCTTCCCCTTCCTCGTCATCTCCCCTCCTCTTATAATCACATTCACTTACACATCCCGGGAGACGGGTCGGGAGCTTAGAGCTTGTCCCCGCTGGAGAAGATACCTTGGATGGACACAATGGGAGATACCTGTTTGGGGAAACCTCCACAAGCTGACGGTACTCCTGCACCGGATCTCACCATCCAGCAGGGGAAGATCATTGCCTCACCTCCCGAGGGGAACTAATGCACTATACTTACGGGACTAATGACCTTAACTTTTGGCTCGCCCCGGATCACTAATCAATCAATAAGTCAACCAACACGCTCAAATGACGCAAATATAAAGTTTTTTCTCTCGTCCTTCTCTTGGGAAACCACCTTCGCGCGAACCGCAGCGACGTGGCAACGCCGAGTGGAGCGGAGCGACTCTGGCGCGGGTGCGTGCGTTCCGGCGCATGCGCTGCAGAGTGGCTGCCGCCTCCGCCTTCGCCGGAAGCAATTAAGAGGCCGCGGACGGGGCCGCGCCGCACACAATGGCAGAGTCCGCGAGAAGACAGTGCAACCCGGCCCACCTACGCGATGGCGGACGATGGGGGTATTTCGCGAGTGCCTCCGCGGAAGGTGACCCGTGGGGTAGAGGTCGGGACACTCGCCTTTTACCTGTGGGATCCTGGGTAGTACTCAACCCCTCGTGCTGGCTGATTTTAAGCTCAGAATTGGCTGTCTGAAGTGACACTGTCTGAGAGGACCTGACGAATTCTGAGAGTCACTGTCTGAGAGGAAACTAATTCGGCCACTGGAAGAGAATTCTAGTGGCTGCCAGCTCTGATTGAGAGTTTTCCGTGGTTTCTCCGATCAACACCAGGCGAATGCTGGAGCAGTATTCTAGCAAACGGGCCACGAACCGCGCGCGATATTTCCTTCCCATTTCTTGTCCTATCCTCAAACCTTACTTACACACCTACACACTTACATGCGCTACACTACCACACACGTCGGAAGATCGATCT
This sequence comes from Gryllus bimaculatus, assembly GCA_017312745.1. Lineage (NCBI taxonomy): Eukaryota > Metazoa > Arthropoda > Insecta > Orthoptera > Gryllidae > Gryllus > Gryllus bimaculatus. The sequence continues at coordinate 608,747 of BOPP01000007.1, read as the reverse complement.
GTAGAGTGGAGTTTGTCCCGTGTGGGGCCATGCCCCGCTGGTGGGAGATACCTGGAGGGAAGGAAAAGGAACTTCCGGAGCCGAAATATACGTCGACGACGGATATCACTATCCAGTGTGTCCAGAATAAAGCCACTTATCGGTATAAAGCATTTATTACAGTTATGAGAATAAAGACTAGCTGTTGATGCGCATAATACGCGAAATACGAAATAATCAATCAATATATCATCGTCTCAAAAATAATTGTCGCAGTTGGTCGCTCTGATCGGTGGTTTTTCGTGGTTTATCCGATCCACAAGGCGAATGCCGAAATAGTACACTAACAAACGGGCCACGGACCACGCGCAATATCTCCTTCTTCTTCCTTATCATATCCTCATGCCTTACTTACTCACACTGTTGTAGTACACTCGTATGCACTACACTACCACACATGTCAGGAGACCATTCGAGAGCTTATCTCTGTATCATAATTACTCCTTACTCATTCATTTTGTTAATGATGGCTATCACTCACTATATCATTACTCATCAGCCCCAATGACCTCATTAGGAGAACGATCGCACAAATAATAATTACTGCAACTTCGTACGTGACGGCTAGGTTAAGAGTATTTTGTGAAACTGTTGATCAGGCGACTGGCGGTGGCTGTGGGTGACTGATGAAATCGCTTGTCTTCCACATCTTATATCTTGCCTCGATCCTCAGTCCGTGAGATTTGTGGTAAACAATGCCAGTTCGCTGCACGTTTTCTCAAGGTTATCCCGTGCCTCTCGTTCCATCATTGCCACAGCCCATTACTTTTTCATCGACATACTATATCATTACTCGTGAGCTTCAATGACATTAAAAGGTGGAGGTCTCCTAAATCACTATGATTATTCTATTATCTTCTTACGCTCTGGTAGTGTGAAGAGAATATTATAAGTACCCATCGGCCAGACTGCTCAGTTCATCAGCACTTTGTTGTGGAAAAAGCGACTTCTAAGAAGCGACGATGGCGACGGTGGTAGTGGAAGCAGTGGCATTATCAGGTAAGCAATGTGCGTATTGGTCCTCTTCATGATATGTGAAAATGTTTGGAAGAGGTAGTGCTATATCTACCGGAGTTCAGTAGTTATTCCACAATGTTCGTTGCCCCTTGCATTTATGACTTTTTAACTGAAGAAGGAACAAAACATTTTTGTGAACATCATGTTATCGGGCTTGTATCTGAGGCGAAATACCTTGCCAGCAGGTACCTGGAGGAGTAAATGGGCGCGAAACTGCACTTAACAACGGATAAGGAACAACAGCCCTTTCTAGGAATATAATAGCTACAGGTCTAATAATGTCCATAGTTAATGCACATGGAACACACTCGCTCTTTTATAAACTCGTTCGCTCATTCATCCTCTCATTCACTAATACTCACTCGTTCATTCATCACTTATTCTAGTTCACTAGATCATCACTCAATCGTTCACTCATCACTTATTCATTCATTAGGTTATTAACTCACTCGTTCATTTATTATTCTCACATTCTTTAACACACTAACTCAATTGTTAAATCAGTCACTCAATCATTAAAACACTCACTTACCCTATTAATCATTAATTCACTCAGTTCATTGGCTAATTCATTCGTTCACTAAATAAATCATTCCCTCACTCAATTATTTATTCACTCGCCAAT
>BOPP01000007.1:569369-587914 GCA_017312745.1 Gryllus bimaculatus | reverse complement strand
TTATATATATATATATTATTATATATATATATATAAATAGCTAAACATTCTAGAAATATGTGTATCAAAGAAAACAGCCTAAAAATGAGTAAACATACAAACGTAAGAACAATTCGATACTTACACTATTATTCTCTCTGGTTCTTCTAAAGATTTGCGATGAACTGTTCGACTCGAATGCTCTATTTCGTGCGACAGTTTGACGTATGACTGCGCGTATTCGTCCTTATGGTGTAAATGAGATTCTGACTGCGCTCAAAGCTCATTTCAAGAGGTCCGTTGCCCTCGTTTGGAGTTCGGGAAACGGCGGTACAGCTCTTCTGCTCGCATTCAACGCAAACGTTCGCTTCCACCTGTCGACAGCTCTGCTGACGAGTGAAGCGAAACGACAATATTATCTTTGTACCGTTTTTCCGTATAGTGATCATGTTGTTAAAAGTTTGTTTATTTATTTATCTTCACAAACAATGTCAAATTTCCAAATAACTATCTGTGCTTTGATTTAATTTATAACGGCACTTGACGTTTAATCAGCTGTTACGGTGGAATCCATTGGAAGCTAAACTTCACGTACACTGTGACGTCAATGTAGTGACGTTCAGCTTTCGATTGAACAGCTCTCTTACCTAAAATGTCACTACAAATAAATGGAGTAACAGCTGTATGTTGTTAAAGTGCTCTAATATATTCTTATCCTTTGTTTACTATCTATAGAGCTCTTCTACTTCTCTCCAAAGCAATAGTTTTGCTTTCAAACTGATCGGCAAGTTTTGGAAAAACTCAGTTAATGAATAAAGTAAAATTGAATTGATGCTTATTTAGGTGGCAAGACTCGGCCATCAGGCCCGCTCTTCCGTCGACCACAATAAAGTTCGCTACGCCTTTTCACAATAGCAGAGAAAAGGTGTTTCTTGGACGACGAACAGCGGATTTGATTTAGCTCAGAGGCGTCATTTAGGCTTAGGATTTTTACTTGCAAGTAAATTACCAACATGGACAGCACTTAACTTCCCTCCAAGGAAGGCATACGAAGATTTTTTTAGCCCTTAAAATGGCTTAACGGTTTATGATACCTGCCACTAGGGTATAGTAGTTCGATACGCTAATCATTACAGAATGCCGCACGTAAAAGCAAAATTTTATATTCACTGTGTCCCGTCGAGGGGACTACATGAGATAAATTGTATAACCTATTTTATTATTCTTGAGAATAAGCTCTCTGTATTTACATGCATCCGGGAGATTGCTTTCTCATGAGCGAAGAAACCAGAGTGGTGGGAAATGATGTAATATGAAAATGATAACAAGAAGGGTACAATAAAGGTCAAGAGCCGAATATTTAATAATTTTAAGTAGAGAAAGATAATGGAAGTGACTGAAATAGACGAAAATAAAGTAAGAAACAAAAAAATAGAAAATGTGGAAAATAAGGAAATAAATGGAAAGGCAACGACGTGTCGGAGAAAATAAATAGGAAAAAGAGATGTATGAGAAAACGTTGGGAATAAAATGAAGTATAGGAAGAAACGAAGTAGAGTGAGAGTGAAGCAGAGGAACGAATGAAGTATCAAGGAGAAAATAAGTTCTTATCTTTTATCCTAAGGAGTGGCAAACGTGTTCTTCACTGTATTTTTCTTCATCATTATTATGATCATTGTTATTGCAACCTTTTTAGGTCTTCGAATCTTTTGCAATTGTCGATAGAGAATTGCGAAATGGTGGATTCTACTGGCGTCCATTTTCGTATGTGTTTCGCTCAAGAATCTTTATAATTTCTATTTCTCATTTAGGTCTCTCTGATATCTTCAATTCTATGAGATATAAATGGCGCATACTTCTCTCTTGAGGATTTTCATTCAGCTGCTTGATTTTGCTTTTGTTACTCCCTTTAATTATCACGATTCACTGCATACAAAAGAGACATCCAATTATATTGTAGAATTTGGTTTGTATCTTTTCGTGTTTTAGGAATCTAGGATCTCTATTCTATTTCCCCGAATTACTGGTTCAAACCTATTGCATTTCTATTTCACTATCTAGTCATAATTAATTTCGACCAAGACCGTAAAAGATGGAACTTGTTCATTAAAAAAGTATTTTCGGGAGGGCTGAAGAATGGGGTGTTCACGTGATGTAGGAAGTAGTAGAACAAAAGCTAAGAGATAAACGGAAGAAGGTAGAAGGAGGAATTGGAATGAGGAGAGGAGCTGAGGAGAACATGGGAGTCATGGATTTTCGACGAATCGACCGAACGCATGTGCGCGGGTGGTTGCTTCTTCTGTGGCCAGAGCGTTTGCGAGACCGCACGGAATTAATGTAACGGAAACGGGTAAGTGAAACCTTCCGAATCCAAGGACACATTGTGTGGTCGCAGCGATTGCCATCGCGTACAATGAAAGAGACTGTTTCTACAAGCTATTGTGTTAGGGATGCGGTAGGGATACTTTGCTACGAAAGGTTTTGATTCCACGAACGCAATAATACGAGCACAGCTCTTGCTCGCATCATAAAGGTTACTGGTGATTGTGCGGATCCGTTCTCAGATATGTTAAACATGCTGTGTCGGGGTAATACGAGATGTTTGGAATCAACAGAATTTAGTTAGCTAGAATAATTTACTGGATTTTAATCGGCAGCGTTTTTTGTGTCCCGTTCTTGCTCTTCGCCTCAATTTCACGGATTCGGATTATCATTGTTTTGCGGGACAAGAACAACTCACCCTCTTGCAGTTTTGACAAAAAAATTTGTTTAAAACTACATTCAGAAAAGCTTTTGTAGTTTGAACTTCTAAGCTTCTAGGAAGTTCCTGTAGGACATTTTAATTGCTTTCTTGATGAGACATTTTATGATATGAGACAGTTAAATGATATTGTAAGAATTTTTGTATATTCTACATCAACCTTCCGTCAAGCATATCCAATATTCAACTCACAAAATACTATTCCTGCTGCTGTAAATTTCCTTATATTTCAGATTCAGATTAATGTAAGTGGTGTAAGCCAGACGTATATAAGTCTCGCCTATTAGATTGGAAAATTGAAATGATATGATATTAACTAGAATTTATGCAATTCTAAAAAATAGTTTTTAACACATTAATATAAATTATATGTTTTAATAATTTTCGCTGGCATTAGCACGTTCTTTGCCTGCTTATATATTCCCCCTTTTATTCCCCTGGGTTGTATTAAGTTTCAATATCAACAAGGGGAATAACAAAGATTTTAGATGTTACATTTTCGAATGTTTGCAGTTAGAGAAGATATGGTATAATAAGATACAAGAATTATAATGATAAGGAGAAAATTCAAAGGAAGAAATAGGGTGAAAATGATGGGATATCAGAAGAAGAAAAGAATAGATGGATGAATTAGGAAAGGCTTGCGATGAAAAATTATATGAAATGAAAATGGGTAATAAAGAGGGAAGAGGGATGAAGTCTACGTGGAAATAAAAGAAATGAGGAGAGAAGAGCAGAAGGAGGGAGGAAGGAGAGAGAGAAGAAGAAGAAGAAGAAAAGAAGAAGAAGAAAAGAGAAGAAGAGAAGGACGCCATTATCGAATGTAAATGTTTGAAGAATTAAGGATAATAGAATATCGAGATTTTGGAGGAATGAAGAGATCAAGGATAGAGAGATAACGAAGATAGAGAATATTAAGAAATTGTTTACAATCCGAAACAAACGACAATACGTTCAGCGACAGACTACTTCTGCGTGACCCACGGTACTAACGAAAAACCAGAGGAAATATAGGCCCCAGAGAATACCGTCCAAGACACATTGACAGATGCCCGTCTTCTTTCCGGCGGGCGCCACAGGACCTAAACAGCCCGGAGGAAGAAATGCGCTCCGTTCAAAGAGAAAACACAGGAAACTCCGTGATCGACGCGATTTCTCCGTGTATGCGAGCATTACAGTTCGGTGCTCGATTTCGCTTTCCGTTTCGTCGGCTCGAGGTGAAAAAAGCGCACTCGCGTTCTACTGCATCACCCCCCCCCTACGCCCCCCTCCCCGGTCTCGGTTCTCGATTTCACGCGTTCGATTACGACCGATCGATTCGACGGTCGCGTGTGAGCCGCGTAAACGTGCGGTGGTCCAGAAAAAAATTACGCTATATATATATATATATATTTGATATTACGTGCGTAATATCAAACGTAATTATTAATTTCAAATGTGTATTATATTGAATATTACATATAATATCTAATGTAATTAAAATAAAGGTTTTCTTCCTTGGTAATCTTTACTTAAATTTGTATAATAACAACACAGTTTGCGCTAGTTTTTCTTATCTTTGTAGCAATAAATGTTTTATTTTATTATCTCGATATGTGGTTGAATACTATTTTGTAAAACAGTTACTTCTTTACGAATGGTGTCTTTGTTTTTCTGCTTTCCTTTTCGTTATAGGCTTACTAAAACTCCAACCGAAGATAAGCATTTGCTTATTCAGGAGCACCCATTTGTTAATTTATGAAAAAATTAATAAAATGTATTATTATTATTATTTATACTGATTCAAACATTATGGATCTTATCTCGAACAGGTTTTTTCGTTCAGTTTCCCTGATCCCTTGAGCAAATGCTGAGATGGTGTCTTGATTTGCTGTACACGTCTAGTGGGAAATATAGTTATTCAAAATATGATTCTCCATGTTGTCACGGCAGAAGTATGTTCCGTCACCAAAGACATAATAAAGGATAAGAACCCAAATCTCTAGCTGATATGTCTTTGAAAATATATTTTATTACATCGGAGCGAATATTTTCTTAGCAGTTATTGCCAAGAAGGTTCTTTTCTTTCTGTATTCAGAATTCAAATTAAATATGGTTTAGAGAAGGGAGCCCAAAATTACGAAAACATGCACAGAATGCACTTCTCCCCGTAGCAGTCACAGTTTTAACTGTTTTTGACGAAAAATAAAAATAAATAAAAACAGAGAGTTTTTAGAAATTATAATATTAATATTTTTTAAAATTTATAATAGAAAATAGAGATCACATAATAGGGACATGGCTGCCGTAACTGACGAAAACGACGGTACGTAACATAGAAAATAATCAGACATTTTCCATGACAATCCCCTCTGTCAACACTATAGTTAAAATGGTACGACCGGATGATGCCTTTGTGTAGCACAGCCCATGTTCTCCAACTTTAGCCGCTCGCTGTGGGTGGTGGACGTTGAGCTGCTTAACGTCGTATTTTCGCCAGCAGATGTTTCGGAAGCGTTGGGAGGCGCGAATAAACTCCCATTGCCAGACTGGCGCTGATATGACTGAACGAGCAGTCGGCTGCATTTTCGTAATCCGGCATGTGTAATGAGACTGTAATAAAAACACTCGCATCCTCGACTTTGTGCTGGCCTTCTAACGCGCAGTTGGTGGAATTCTCCACCAACGCCAGCAGAATTCGGTCTCGGAGAACTCGCACAGCGAACTAAGCTCGGTGAGAGCAAAAGGCTGTAATAACTGTACAGAACGACGGACGTAAAAAGGTGTAGAAAAACGGGCCCGCGTCGAAATGTAATGGATTGTAAACCGATGATAATGTAAGCGGTGCTTACGAAGTCCCATAAAAACTATTATTACGGACAAAAATGTGTCTCTTTCTCTGCTGAGGAGTACAAATAAACGTGATGCTTTGTAGGAAACATGTAATATACGATGAAGATAGACAAACTTGCACGACTTCTAGTTAGCAATAAAAAGAAATATACCCGCAGCGATGTTCGAGATGTAATTAAAAATTGCAGCATGCAACTTTTAATTACTTAAATATGAGAGTTATTAAAGTGATATGAAAGAAATTATAAGCAGATTTTGTTTCTCTTTTTGTTCCGATTAAGTTATCTCGTTTGCGTTTGTAATGTGGTGCGAGTTTAATTGTTAACTTTATAAGAAGTGAAATATATGTAGATATTTTATGTAATTGTATGTAATCTTGCAAGATACAAACAGAATTAAAATATCAGATATTTTTCTCGTCACAAAAAGCCCTTGCATGTTTCTTACCTCACGCTATTCACTTCTTTCAGAAGAAAACAATGAAATATGATAGAAAGTGAATTCATATGGGTCTAGAAATAATATGATTCCAGTATAAATATATAATTTGTAAATATAATCTTCTAAAATGTATAAAAAGGGGTTTTAAATAAATATTATCGTATCAATGGTGTAGTAAGTTGAAAGGTACTCTGAACAACTGAAATCTGTGAAAAACAAATGACCACGTGTGTTCTGTTCTGCAGTTTTCTTCTCTTTCTATGTCCCAGTCGAAAAATAAAAATTATTTACATATTTGTTTCAAATAAAATGTACATTTGGTGAAGTTGGTCTCTCATCAATGATACGAATATTTCGAAAGAAGATTTGTATTAAAATATTTCAAGCTCGGTGTGAATTTCTATTGCTAAAGATCCTTCATTTAATAGACAGGAAACAAAACTGCAAGCTGTTTTAACACTGACTGTAAAATCGAATAAAGACAGGAAACGTTATGTAATGTTATTCAATTACAAAATTCGTGGTGTCCTAGGGCACCCTGACTCTCTCTTTTCAGGGAGCAGACCGTTATCGACATACGAACCACCAGCGTATCATGTCTACGAGCCTATACGCGTCAGTGGAAGCAGAATATTGCTGCTCACCTAATGAACATCTGCAGCTTCCGATGAAACTCGGGGACTTCTGAAAAGCATCTTGTTTTGATTTAATTACCATGGGTAATTATAGGAGTGCAGCAGCAAGTTGCTGGTCAACATGAAACGTTACACGTATTCGGTTTTAGTTTGCAGCAGGGTCGTGCAATCTGGCCGCTGGATTTCAACACTCGCTGAATAAAACAACATGGCCGTCAATTTTTCATTCTGCCTCGTGCGTTTTTCATGTGTTGGTTTTTCCATGCTACCCACTAGCGAAACATTTATTACTATTAATATCGGCTTTTAATCTAGAACAGAAACAAATATACTAGGCATCTCGCCCTGACTGTAGGCACTTTAAAAGTGAGTTATGATTTAAGTGGCTATTTTGGTAATATTTATTCATCTGCCTCTAATGAAGGGAAATTTATTTCACAAATTTTTACTGAAAGTAGTTTGTCTAAATGCTGAAAATATGAATGTGTAATCGCTTTATAATTATTACTCAAGTTCATTTTCATGTTACCACCTGCTGAAAGCATAGTTCCGTGGCAACAATCGTTGCCAGAGCGGAGACTGTCTGGAAAGTCCTAGGGTTTGAGTGTCCACGGTTGTGTACTTTCGACACTAAGTTCATAACTGAATGGAATAATCCACTTTCTAGGGGAGAATCCTAGCGGTCAGTTGGCCTGATCGTTAGATTGCCATGGCTTCTTCGATCAATACCAGTTGCATTCTGGACCAACGGATGGCATGATCTTTCCATTGTCATCCTCATCCTCTCCGTTACCTCTGCAGACACACTCACACTTACATGCAATACAATTCACACATGTCTAATGACCAGTCGGTAGCTTAGAGCGTGTATCTGTTGAGGTGTTGCTAAGTGGGGAAAAACATGAAGGTGAAAAACCCATAAACCTGCATGTAGGAGGAGCCGGATCACACTTTCAAGAGGTCCCGTAAGAGTAGTGCATGCTTTTTTCACGGAAGGTGGGGGTGTTATTTCCTCGATGGATAGTGAGATCCACCACCGACATACACGTTGACGTTCCTGATCTGGGTATTACCCCAGCACACGTATTCATACAGTAGCGCAGCTCAGCCCGTTTTTGGCCTAGTTAGAGATGCGCGCGCATACAGCTAGCGATCCTGGTGAAGATTAAGTACAACTATGGATAGCATCTACTGAAGTATATCGATTTGTTTGTGAAATTGCGTTTATTATGAGCTAATTAAAAACTTAAAACATAATTTGTTTTATTTCTTGACCTCATTGTTTATATTTCTAAGATTACAAGGGTAAGTCATTAAATAACACGTAAAATTGCATTGAACCAACGTTTTAACCATACATTTGTCATGTATCGGGACATATTTGATACGTATCAACAGAATCCTTATACTTTTTCAGCTAACACGTTAAAAACAATGTCTGTATAGCACTGCTCTGCAATTAAATGCGGCAATAATGAAGGAAAGAAATCTGAGTTATGTTTTTTACTCGTCAAATAGACATAGAAAGAAATGACGTAAATTTGTTGTTACCTCCTCATAGAAATGTTATCACCTAAATTCCCTTTTTTACTACTTAGATTACTTAGAATATAAATACTTGTTCTTCCGCATGATTACGCTATTCACATTCAATGGAAAACATTCATTACCTTTAAATTATTTCTTTCCTTATAAATTGTTCAAAACTTTCACTCCACATGATGTTTTAGTCATATACTTTTTGCGAAATCTAACCAAAAAGTTGTGTTTATATATATATATATATATATATATATATATATATATATAGAGAGAGAGAGAGAGAGAGAGAGAGAGAGAGATTACTTTTCAGTTAGATTTCGCAGAAAGATGCTGTATTACGAATTGTAAAGCGGCGAAGTATTCCTTGATGACCACGCGGATCACTAGAGTCGCTGATTAACACGTCGTCAGGGCATTTAACACGGAACTGCGCTACTGTATAAATACGTATATTGTGGTACGAATATAACTCACAAGCGGGGCAAGCCGGCACACGCTGTAAGCTCCCGACAAGTGTGTAGTGGGGTGCATATAAGTATGTGTAAGAAGGGGTGAGGTTGCGACAAGGAATGGGGAAGAAATGTCGCGCACTGACCTTGGCTCTTTGTTATGGTCCTGAACCGGAATTCTCCTGGTGTTAAACAGAGAAACTACGGCAAACTATCTATCAGAGTATGCGACTACGAGAATTCTCCTCCAAGCAGAGGCTGAATACGCCATAGCTATGTGGCTAGTGTTGAGAATCTTGCCACCGTCAGGTTTAGAACCGTAGGACTTCCCGGTCTGAGGCACTACAATGACAGCAGTTGATGCCTTGAGTCACCTCGTCGGTCAGAATATCTATCTTCTTCTGTCAATACTGCGGGACTCTGTTTTGCCACGGTCGCTATTATTAAATACCCCAATTTCTTCTACACTTTGCATTTTTTGGCCATCTTTTAACTCTCAGGTAACTGAATACTAATAAAATTGACGGTAAAACTCCGGGTAAAAATGAGTCAACTATTTTATATCCATACAATTTAAGTGGATGAGGATCTAAGCCATTCTTTTTGTTAAAGTACACTTAACACTTTTAGAATGATTACGCACCTACTGATATTTTTGATGTTAGTCGCAGTGTACGGCGTAGCCCTCTGATATATTAGCTGTCCAACTAGTATTATGTATTAACATTGTGATAAATGAATCACATATTAACAGTCAAGAAACAACATCTTTGACATGGGGTTCAAATAAATGCATATTCGCGTTTTCTGACCCTTCCCATCACATGTCGCGTCTCCCCAGGGGCGGATGATTGATTGCATACTTGTATGGGAAAGGAGACCTAAAGGAACCCTTGGAAACCCGTCATTATTCCGTTTCGGTCAACAAAAGATCATCTAGAGATGTACTGGGGTCGTAATATTCAGAAATGAATAGAAGTCACGAATGATGTTTAACCAACAGGTTTTAAATAAATGTCAAATAATAAATTGGATTTGGCAACTTTCAGAACCTGTCTATAAGGCGTACAGGGTTTTTAGTAAAATTCATATTTTGATGGAAGAATGAAATACCCAGGCGGACGTAAAACTATGACAATAAGACTCTAACGTTCCTACTTTCATCACAATCAGAACACGATTGCTGAAGGATGAAACCTTTGAGATCTCAAAGTTTTGTTTTCGCGTGCAGTAAAAGTTGTCATTGCCACTAGTATCATTTTCAATGTTGTTTCCAGTCAAGCCGGGTGAAGAAATTCTTAAAAGTGATTTCAAGGTAATGTCGATATTACTGGGGTATGTCATTTCCAAAACAAAAGTATAGTCTTCCAATGCAAACAATCTGCTACAAGAATATCTATTCGATGTCCAATAGAACAATACTAACAATTTGGAAACATTTGCGCCTCTGACAAGAGTAAGACAAAACGAATTATTAATTAATTTAAAAATTGAATTATTAATATTTATATTTATGCCCTGCTATTAACAATATAGTTAATAATTATGAGAAATACACCTCAATATATTATAATTCTTAAAAATATAATTGTAATATAGTTACAAGATCTTGCTACCATAAGAAGTTCGTCAAAAGGCATTTGCCAGACGATTTTATGTGAAAATCTGAATCATTTATGCCCCAAAATCTTTCGGCACGTCTTGTCCATCTGTGCGAAATGCCAAGGTTACTTTAAGGTATATAGTTTTCAACTGTAAAAGAATAAATACCATGAACATAAACTTCCATTACCACACTATCAACATAAAAGAAAAAGAACAGATTCGTAGACTAAGAAACTTGAATAACGTTAGGAAGGCTACATAGGTATAATAAATTTGCTAATCTGCGAATCTTTCGATCGAGTTTGACGTTTTAACATATATTCAGTATGTGACATTTTCTCCTTTATTTCAAATATGACACAAACATACTTTATCACGATCGGAGAGCATTTTCAATCAACACACAATATTTGTTGTTGTTTTCACTTTATAAGCATTATTGGTTTTCCGATTCAAACCCCTTTCTTCTTTCACCCACCGCTATTGTCTCCGAAGCAAAATATTCAATTACTCTTCTCGCCAAGGATTTTGGATGTAATGGAAGGTAACCAGGCATTCTTTTTTTATTTAAGGTCGCATCAACTTCTAGATCATTAGTGACCACTGTTACGTGTAACAATATGGTAACTGTGAAGATGACGACGATATGATGATGATGATAGTGGGTGAAAGGACAAACCCAATACAACCATGCCCCAGTCCGGTCTCGAATCCACGATTCTTTGGTCCGAGATCGCAACGACACTACTGCCTTAGCGATCTCAGTCACCGGATCGGCAACCAGGCATTCTGTAGACCACGTAAAAATTAAAAATTGTTTGATTTATTGAAATTACCCGATATGCTTAGCCTAGTATTTAATGCTTGTGCGAAAGGTTAAGAAGACCTTATGATATGCAAATCACTCAACCTCTTTGCATGAAGGCCTTACACGTATGTAACTCTTAGGACAGGACTGCAATAAAATTTATGTGAAGTAATCAGAGAAGACGGTTTGTGGCTCTGCCTACAAGTTATCCATAGTTATTTGCGCTCTGTTTATTAATCAAATTCCCGCGCGTACTTGAGATGCCACCTACGAAAAGAAAGGAAATAGTTTCTAGCGGAAAACTATTGAAATACAAGCTTTATGGACGTTTAAAATGTTTCGCTTAGTAACAATTTGTAAGTGGAATAACATTTAGATGAATACATTCATAGTAACACTAAGTTTTCCACACAGTTAACACAATTTTTCCATTTGCTGACATTTTGAGTTAACACAAATTTATTGTATGAATGACGAAAGCAATATTTATTTACAGACGAGAGTGTGTGTTAGCGATTTCGTTCTTGTAAACTTCTACGCACACAAACGCCCAACATCAATTAAAGATTCATGTGTACAAGAAACATTGATTTTCACGAAATTTCAGAATTCGGAAGAAAGTAGACATCGGAACATATAAATGTAAGACGACAAACCGCCTACAATTGCTTATGATAGCATTTCCGTTCCATCTGCAGCGTCGCTGACCGGTAGGTCATACGTTTGGAGTCCGACGTAGTTGGATTTTCGATACTACATAGCTTTTTAGACGAGTCGAATTCTGCCACTATTTGAAAGAGAATTCTACCCGGCCTGATGAGTAGTTTTCCGTGTTTTTTCGACAAACAACACTACGCGATTGCCGGAGAAGTTCCTTTACAAACGGGCCAAGGATAACGTGATATCTTCCCTTCCTCTTTCTTGTCCCATCCTCTCCCTTAAAAACACAGACTTACAATAACTAAATTACCACACATTTCAGAAGACCATTTGGGAGTGTTGATTTTGACTCTTCTAGGACGGCGTCTTTCTGGGGGAGATACTTTCAGAAGGAAAACTATACGTAAACGTGTATGTCAGGGCCGAAACTTACTCCTCAGGTGGGGGCATAGCTAACATCTACTACACTTATGGCCATCGAAAATGACGCAAGATTATCACAGATCAAAAAACGAAGCCCTTGTTCCTGGTTATACCTCACAGTAGTCACATATCAGGAACTACTCACACTTCTTGATAACGCTGAGTAAAGAACTTCATGAAAATCAAGTAAAACACCAAAGCGGGTTCCCAAAATGCTAAACGTAAATACGATCCAATTGCAACACAACTATTGAGCGTCGTGTACAACAACGCCAGAAACTCTATATTTTAAATACACGACAAGCAACATTGGAATGGTGGTGAATGCTAGGGTACACATTTCACCTGTTGTAATTCGATTTCCTGTTGGACACGTAAAACGAATTACAGTAATTTATTATACAATGCGATCAAGAGATATTTTATCTACAAGAGAAAGCATTACATCACTAGAGAGGATGGAGTGAGCGAGGTGTCTTTCTGGAAGACATAATGTAACTTGAGCTTCATGTGCGATATTTTATTGTTTTCATTCCCTTTGTTTCAGTAAAATTCAAAAGTTAAAAAAATTGTCGTTTTAGGTTACGTCCGAAAAAAAAAGACTTCCCTGCCTCGCCACCCGGAAGGCTTATGAGAATAGATATAAGTAGAAAAAAATGTTTCGCTTGCTTTCATATTTTCTATCGTCCTGCTTTAAAGTTTTATAAAATATTAATTCACTTTGAATGAATTCGCCCTGGCAATCACATATGATATTTCTCTTTTAGAAGGTTATTGAAGAGAAAAAGTAATAGTACAAAATACATAGAATGAAAACTGCGAAGTATTAGAAGTATGGTAAATTACTTCTAACATGAAAATCTGTCAACAAACCGTCTTCATGGACTGTGAAAAATTTCAAATTAATTTTTTGATGTATATATCCCTATTTATATACATCCTTAGTTTCTACAAATTTCTCCGGGATAAATTTGTCGCATATTTTCTTAGAACATACTCAGTTTTCTCTTCACTAGGTTCATCTTAGCACTATCACCCTTACACTATATGTTCTATAGAATAGTCTATCAGAATAGAAACATAGCGAGATTATGTCGAGTAATACACAAAACTTTGGGATTATTTGATTGTTTGTCAAATGGTATGACAGCCATGGCAAAGTTCTCAGGAGAGGATACATTTATTAGGAAGTCACAACCATGTATGACTATTTTAATATATTCAGGCTAATATGTCAATTTTATTTTAGAGATATGAATGAAGAAACGATAATTCCAAAACTAATATCCTGGGCTAAAGAGTATATCGGCCTCAGTAAACCTTTTGCCTTCGGAATTTCCAAGTGAGGAGTACGAGTACATATCATACATAATTTCCAAATGAGGATAACATACCATTGGCTATGAATTGTTTTCATAAGAACAATTTTTAAAAGGGAATTCAATATTATTTCAATGTGATTTATTTAAAGGATTATCTTCTGGAACGGTTTGCAACATCTTTTTTTATAGGAAAATGAACGTACTTGATAACCAATATGAAGTAGTTTATGTTACGTATTTTTTGTTATATGACAGTTTGTTTGAAGTGAGAATTTGAAAGAATGTACGTTCAATAAATGAGTTATAAGATTTTTCTTGATCAATTAATTATTAATTTTTTGGGCGAATCATTCTATAATATCCTTCAAAAAGATAGGTATAACTTCAGAAACAAGTTTATAAATGTAATTCCATGCATATTTTTGGAGTCAAAACATTACTGCATCTTTTAATAACCTATTTACATTCCCCCAGAACACAATAGCGTATTAGAAACCACGTACTTCCAGATCTACTACGCCTTTTCTTAATATAACGTTACTTCTCAATCTAGACGAGAGGGATTTATCGGCAAGTAAATACTTGTACGTCTTATAGGTGAGTTAATTTCAGTCGTCAGAGATTGAGACTAAATTACGACACAAATTTCACTTAATTATTAGGTGTGCAATTAACAACAAATATAAACCCACAAAGACTGCCTTCGCCGTTCTTATAGAACTCCGGTAGACTAAAATATTTGTGAGATATTTGACATCAAAATTCTGATCCAGTTGATTGCTGATTACATAGAGTTTATGACTTAAAGACAAGTTAAAATTCTCTTTTCTGCGCTGATTACAAAATCGGAACATCTTTTTGACGATTTTTTTCTAACTCCTACATTCGCGAATGAACGCTGACCCGCGATCTTGTAACAGACACGATAACGGTACGCGACATTAAATCCTGGAACCCTTACATCTTAATGTCTCTTCGCTCATTTATCTGCATGTGCTCCGTTTTCAGTGTTGAGGAACTCCACTGTGTTGTCCAGTGTTGAGGAATAGTTCCATTTCGCGAATTGTGTTTACGTGTTTTGTACTTCGTATGCGCTGATAATCACCGGAACCGTCACTTGCGTTAACAACTGTACCGACCTGTTCCCAAAATATTCTCACTGTCTTCCTCACACAGTCTTCTTCCGTTTCTGATTGAATAGCGAAGTAACAGGGCGAGTGCCGCGTCCGCCAGCATTTTCAACCACTAGCTAGTTTTTGACTCTCCTCACCTCCGCAATAACAGTTCGTTTACATCGAAATTGTTGCAGCTGCATTTAGGATAAAATGTTGAAGTCTGCACTTTCGGCAACATGGTGACATGTGTATTCATGCCTTTGCGTTGACATTTGCAATTGAAACCAAATATTTACCCTTACAGCCTCAAAACAATTCTGTAATCACGCCGTATTCACGACACCTGCGGTCATGATTTATCTTTTAAGACATTCAGTCGTAACTAAATTATGTCATCTTTAGATGCATGTAATTGTTTGTGCTAGGTCCTCAATTTTTAAAAACACCAATCAACGAGAAAAAATATACGTGTTTTGAGTAATCGCTCACTGACAGTCTCCGGAAACATCACCTACGCCCTGAGCTGCAGTGTCGAGGCCCCATACATTTTTACTCTCCAACAGCACTCTTTGTCTCTACCGCACACTGCAGTCTTCACAAGCCCAACTGCCAGGAAGGCGTTCACCTTGTCCTACCCGCTGTCTTTTTCAACCCATCTTTAAGAACGTCGATTTCTGTCGCCTGTGCACTTGGCTCAAAAAACTGTTTTCTGAGGAATATAGACATCAAATACCAAACCTTGACTATTTTGTTCTCAATAAAATCATGAAATATACATTTATGACAACATTGTGGGATCTGTGTTTGTCACTAAATATTGACATGCAATCACAACTACATCGTGACACCCGCTAACACGGCAAAATTTTGACACATGCGATGACAACTTAAATCCCCAAAACTGTAGCAGTGGAAAAAATGTACGAGTACTAAATTAATTTAACTGTGCTCGATTCACAACCTTGAGGGACTCCACAAAAATGTAAGTACGTACTCACCCGTTGACAGTCTCCGGAACCGCCACTTATGTCCGCAGCTGCACCGTCCCGTCCCCACACACTCTCACTCTCCACACTGTCGCCCGCTGCCTCCCACTGGCAGGAAGGCGATCGCCGTGTCCGTCCGACTGACTTCTTCCACCACTCGACGTTACGTATATTTCTTCACCTCGTCTCGCCTCCGGGGTGTCACGACGCGGTGCGCGCTGCGCGGCGGAGCGTCGTACCGTTGTGCCCCGCTCCGGTCGCTGTACCCGGAGCGACTGACGCCGCCGCGGGCCCGGAGCGCCGACCCGTGCTCCTCCCTCCCCCCCCCTCCCGCGGACTCGACCGGAGCGCCCGGAACTCCCGCGCGCGCCTGCGCCGCGCACGCGCGCGCGCTCCGGCGGCCAGGCGAGCAACTAGGGCGGTCGAGCCGGTGCGTGCGACGAGGGGGCGGTGCGGAGAGGCTTCATTTGAGCGAGGGCGGCCGTAGGGCGCAGATCGGCGAGAAGAGGGCATAGTTGGAAGAGGGGGAAAAGGCACATAGTCAGAGCATGGGATAGGATGTGAGGGAGCAAGGGTCACTATCGAAAAAAAAAAATTATGAAGAATGAAGTTGAATGTGAGCAATTTTGGCCCTTTTTATTGTATTGTATTACATTTTTTTGTATTATTTATTGTTTTATTTTATTGTCACACTTATTTTTTACTAATTTCGTTGAATATGAAATTTCAATGAAACAATTCCAAATAAATAATAATTTATGGCAGAAAATAATACTTATGATTTGAAAATTCTATGATTTTATAATGAAGTATATTTACTACGCCAGAAAGTCTTGTTCATAATTTACAGAAATAGCTCTACCAACTTCTTAGAATATGTATGAGTTTTGTAACTCATTTGTTACACTTGTCAATGAAACACAAATTACTTAAATCATTTTAAATGAAATGTTTAATTTTGCTTCTCATTAGATATTAAGTTCATTTACTACAGACTTTATATTATTTGATTTTGGAGTAATTTTTACTACGAATACGAGATTTATTTGTACTACTTTATTATTTTTGAGAAGAAGCAAAAAAGGTTTTTTACCAGTAATACCGTATTTTTAGGTTTATATTACAATGTAATTAACTTGAAAGTTTATTTGGGCAGCATTGATGAAGCCCGGTTAAATGGTCGAAACGTCCGCAATAAAAAAAGTCTTAATTTTCGACCTAAACTCAAGAAAGTATGCCTTTGCAATACTTATTTTCAATTTGTGTTTCCAAGCAGCGTCTGACTCATAACAGGACTGTCATTTGTTCCCCATCATGGATACTTATATAGGAAGAACAAGTGACTATTTTGAGTGCATATTCAAGTTTAAGTCATTTTCTGTCTTAAAGTGCGTATGTGAAGTTCATCATGTGATTGTAATACTTTCTGCTATTGCAGTCAACCCTATCTTCCTATGAGGGTATTTTTGTGGGAAGAAATGAGCGAATCGAGGAGGTATTTCAATAACATACTGCCCGATTACAAAAACGAAAGTGTCATAGTGTCGAACGAAGAATGGAGGAATAAGGTGCTAAACGTTGTTCAGATGATTCGAGAAAATCAGCCTTACGAAGACAATTCAACTAGTTTATACATTGGAACAGGAGGAATCGCCTACATGTTTTATTTTCTAAGTCAGCTGCCGTTATATTCAGAAGAAAAGAATGAGTTCCTAGATCACGCTCTGAAATATATCGATGCATCGCTGAAGCACATTAAAGGACTTAGGATGGATAATACTGGGTTTTTAACTCGACATTCTGGCGTGTATGCTGTTGCTGCAGTCATATACAATGCCGTAGGTACATATCTTTATTCTTTACATAATCCAATACGAATTTAAACTATAAATATAATCGTATTAATAGGTTTTGTTGATATGTTGAAGCATAGTACCAAAGAGTAAGCTCAGCGTGACATAGTGCAATGCCAGGAACAGGAGAGTCTTCTCGTTGGGCGCTTCTTGGTTTCAAAATTAATTCATGTACATCAATATAGATACATTATATTGAATACTGAATGCCATTAAAAGGAAAACGCATATAAATAGCATATTATAAGATTTTTTGGATTGTCTGGGGGTTGTGCAACCTAAGTACCAGCCGTCCCCGCTCAATAGTTTCCGAACAAAGAATTAAATAATCTCTTTATATTAATCCGAGAATATCCAGACCATCAATTGCCGGCATCAGGATTATTCACTTATTGCATGTATGAACCATGCATTTAATCGTTCAAAATAGACAATAGCGGTGAAAGAGGGTATCCTGTCTTACTCCTACTGTCAGTTTTATTTTCTGCGATGTACTGCAGTCGCCACACTTGACGCAAAAACTTACCTATCTGTACGCGCTCTGCGTCACGTTAAAAAGTTAACATAAAACGCCCAATTCTCTTGGTTTTTGACGTCATGCTTCCCTATTTATTGAGTCAAAATCCACAATACAATCCACGATTGAGACGAAATCTACAATACAGAATGAATCACCCCGTTTACCTGAAAGCGCCTGTTTTACTAGTTCTACTTTTACTTTTACTTTTACTACTTCAATACAAATTTATTCTTAGTAGCTGCGAATTTTCTTCTAAACTCTGCCTGCAATTATGATATTTTATTGTCTAGTTTACGCCTATGCACAAAGTTAACCAATGAGAATTTTGAAAAACAAATTGCTTAGCGCTCGTAAAAGACGAATTCCGCGATAATTTTCCGAGCAATTCGTACCACTTTTATTCTTAAATAGCAGTTGACCGCTGTATTAAGTATTTCTGGATACTATCCGTAATCAACCATGCTATTAAACAAATCCAGACTACTCCCTGGATCTTTGTTCCATAATTTAGACAACAAATTTTAAATGCTGGCTTTCCTTCTATTCGTGAATAGAATAGCAATATTCATTCCACATTATTATTATTATTATTATTATTATTATTATTATTATTA
>BOPP01000007.1:505644-568287 GCA_017312745.1 Gryllus bimaculatus | reverse complement strand
AGCTGTAGAACATGCATCAGATGAGCGAATTCTGATACTAGGAGTCGGTAATAGTTTAGTACATCCTTGTGCAGGGTTTACACTCACATACACTTATACTCTTCAACTATTCTCCTTTTTTGTAGCTACATATTTTTCTCCTTTTCCCTTCCAACATAACCTACCTTGAGCTACTCTAATCCATTTGGGTACTGCTAAACCCTGTATCTCACTGCACCATCTCGTCTTCTATCTTCCCAGGCTTCTTTTTTTGGCATGTTGTACCGACGACGTGATCTCCCTACTTCCATTTTAGTTTCTTGGCCTGAATTACCTTGGCTTGAATTCATTTCATCTTTTTTCTTATAATTTCTTTCCTTATTTGGTAATTAATTTTACATTGTCGACATACTAGTTACAAGCTATACGTTTGCTTAATTCAGGCCTACTCCGACGAGCGAAAAATACTGCAGTCACGCCCCTTCATTACGTGCATTTATTTTAGTACGCAGAGATCGTTTCGATTTCTTTTGCGTCGACAGGCGATACACAGAACGCGGACAAGTACCTGTCCCGGTACATCGAGGTGACCTCCGACTACAAGCAGCACCAGGGCTCGGGCGCCGACGAGTTCTTCGTGGGGCGCGCCGGGTACCTGTCCGGGGCGCTGTGGCTGGACCGGCAGCTGGGCGAGGGCGCGTACCCGCAAAGCGTCATGAAGGACATGTGCGACTCCATGGTGCTGTCCGGGCGGGAGTACGCGTACCGGCACAACAGCCCTTGCCCGCTCATGTACGTGTACGGGGAGCGGGAGTATCTAGGTGAGCCAATTTACTTTCTCGGTACGGAGTAGTTACGGAGAAAGTTATGGCGTGAAGGCTGCGTGAAAAAATGGCAAATTTTTGGCAGAAAAACCCTTATTACATTGCCCTGGTAACAAAAAAGTGGGCGAAACTAGTTGCTAATTTTTGAAAAAATAATTCTCTAACATGTAATGTAGCCTGAATCATTTTTTTCTAGGTTCTTACTACCGGAAAATTGAATGACGGCAAAACGTATGCCTGTCCGCCAGTCCTTCCGTCTGTGAACAATGCTAGCGGCTAAACCGTTCAGTCGACTTTTTCCAAAATTTAATATTTCTCAATCGATCTAGCTGATGTCCCTGATCCTTGAATTTGAAGTCGGTATTTTAATTTTGGGGGCGACTTTACGAGAAGTCTCCTGAAAGTTTATTTTTGTTGAAAATGGCGCCATCGATTTTCATTAAATTATTTTGTTGAATTGTGTAAAGAAAGTTTAAGAAAATTGTGCAGGTGTCATGTTCGTTAAAAACCTGGATTTTTCAAAAACTGCTAGTGTTCAAAACTTTTCGGAGTTATCCTACAACTAAATTTTTGAAAATATAGAATTTTTCTTAAAGAAATCTGTTCCTCAAAGACAGATTGTGAAATAAGGTCACATACAATTTTTCGAAATTTTGAGTACATTGTGCGAAATCTTGAATGAAAATATGGGGGAGAAATTAGGTGCTCTTTTCGAACCACTAGTTTATATTTAAGTTATATCCTCTTGTTTAATTTTCCTTCCTCCCTGTTCTTGAATTATTGAAACATCTTCTGTATGTTCTGCTGAAATAGCACAGTGACAGCACTCCTTACCGCTGAAGAATCTCCGACCGGAGGGTCCAAAGTTTCAAATCACGCCCATGAGGAATTTTCTACACTGGCTTCTTAGCTCGGTCGAATTCAACCTGTGTAGAAGTGGCTGTTTGCTTTGATATGGCAGTTTTCCAAACAGTGGACCCCGACATAGTACATTTAACACCCATGAGCGGAGACCAGAAATGAATTTAGATCTTTGCTGGAGGAGATACCTGGAAGGGAAAACCCTGCAAGACGAGGTGTAGGAAGTCATTGGATATCTATGAACGCGGAATCTCTGGAAGGCACTGGGAACACACGGTAGGCAAAAATTCCCGACGCCGTTGTGAAGGTTGGCGCCGGATCTCACGTACTAGCGGGGAAGGAACGCCCTCACCTCGTTGGATAAAACGTGCACAACACTTTGAAGATCTATGTAGTTGACGCGCTCTTAAACACTATATAATCAATTAATCACCCAATGTGGATGATTATGTGGAAGGCACTGGGAACATCCGGGAGGCCAAAATCACGCTCGCCGACGTAAAAGTTGGCGTCGGATCTCACGTACTAATGGGGAAGGAACGACAACACCCCTTTGTATAAAACGTGCACAACACTTACGAGACGGAAGTAGTAAACACGAAATAATCAGTGAATCAATGAATGTGGAGGGTTGTGTAGAAGGCACTGGGAACATTCGGAAGGCCAAAATCCCACACGCCGACGTGAAGGTTGGTGTCGGATCTCATGTACTAGCTGGGAAGGAACGCCATGACCTCGTTGGATAAAAAATGCACAACACTTTCGAGACCGTAGTAGATGACGCGCTCTTAAACACTACACAATCAGTCTATCAACCAATGTGGACGATTGTGTGGAAGGCACTGTGAACATCCGGAAGGCCAAAATTCCACACGCCGACGTGAAGGGTGGCACCGGATCTCACGTGCTAGCGAGGGAGGAACGCCCTCACCTCGTTGGATAAAACGTGCACAACACATTTGAGACCGTAGTAGTTTACAGTCTCTTAAACATAAAATAATCAATCAATTGTAAGCCGCTTGTGGTGCGTTGTCTGCAGGCGCGGCGCACGGGCTGAGCGGGATCCTGCAGATGATCCTGTCGGTGCCCGAGTCGCTGCGCCGCGACCCCAAGATCGAGCACGACGTGCGGGCGAGCGTCGACTACGTCCTGAGCCTGCAGACGCCCGCGGGCAACTTCCCGCCCATGGCTGGTGACTCGCAGCGGCGCGGCGCGGCCGACCCCGACGACCTGGTGCAGTGGTGCCACGGCGCCGCCGGTAATGCGGTGTAAAGAGTGACTTCGATGGTGTAACGTGTAGTGAATCTATAGAACGCTATTTCCGCAACAGTGTATGCACACGTGAAAGGCCGCGATTGTTTGTAATGCCCATTTAATTCAGCGGCGGACCCTTCAGACCTGGTAGAGTGGTGCCACGGCGCCGCCGGTAATGCGGTGTAAACGATTACTTGGATGGTGTAACGAGTCACGAATCTATAACTCAATGTTCCCTCAAAAGCGTATGCACACGTGAATGCCCGCGATCGTTTATAACGTCCATTTAAATCAGCGGCGGATTCCGCCGACCTGATGCAGTGGTGCCACGGCGCCACCGGTAATCTAGTGTAAACGGTGACTTCGATGGTGTAACGTGTAGTGAATCTATAGAACTAAATATTCCCACAACAGCGTATGCACACGTTTCTTTTATTTCCTTTTTAATTGAGGGTTCAAGAATAACACATCCCCATTTGAAACTAAATAATAATGGTAAAGAAAACATTTTATTTTTATAATACCGGTATATTATACTATTTTACATTAAAATAATATTTTAATGATTATTTTTACTTCGTTCGTAGTGAACTTCTTGCGTAGTAAAGATAATGACTCTTCACAATTTGTCACAAACTGTTTTGTCCAGTACGTAGTCCACTTAATGCAGATTATGACCTTAAACATTGAAATGTGATTATATTGCATGCTATTAGCAGAATTCGAGTGTGATCGTAATTTCAAAGTAATTTGTAAACTAAAAAAAAAATCAGACGGTTTAATTAAATTTCAAATTCTTTGTAAAGGTGTCTGCGTCTACCTTTACACCCGTTACCTTACATATTTAATAATATTGTATACACTCATTAACTCGCCTGTTCAATGCTTCTTTATGCACCGGGACATTTGCAAATATTGTAAAGATAAGATTAAGCCGCTCTTCGACAAAGGCCACAATAATGACTTTAAAAATTATCGGCCAATGGCTTTTTAGCTGTTTTTTCAAGTATATTAAAGATGTCTTTTTTACTTACGAATATTAAATTTTGTTAATAAATACTCTGCGTTTTCTCAATGCCAACATAGATTTAGGAAATTTTTCATATTTTTCGACTTCTAATAATCTAAAGTTATATCCCAAACTGATTACCATTACTCCCTTACGGTTATTATCACGGCAAACTATTACGTCGTACGCTCATAAATGAATTTCCATCGAGACCCACATTCATAGCAAATGTATCATTCATCAAAGGTGCCTACAGTAAGGAAGTGTCTCTCCCTCTTTCTATCCCTATCTCTCTCTTCAGTTGCCAATTTTTTGCGACGTTTTAATGCTTTTTGACAATTTCAATTATTTTCTCCTTTTCAGGCATTGTTTACTTGATGGCGAAAGCGTATTTGCAATGGCGGGATGAAAAATATTTGCAATCGTGTTTCAAGTGCGGAGAAATAATTTGGAACAACGGCCTGCTTAAGAAAGGACCAGGTAACCAGTTACAAACTCTTTATGACACAGTGTGATATATTTAATCGTAGTGAATGAAACAGAAAAGCGTCCACAGTGTCCTCAATAGTGATAAAAAATAATAAATAATAAAATAATAAATAACAAAAAATAAAAAATAAATGCGACAGCCGTCGCCTGTGCCGAGGAGGCTGCAGGTTCGAGTCCTGCGTAGACATGGTTGTATTTGTGATTGTCCCCTTTCACTATCTCAGTGCGTCATCCTTCATCTCACATTCGCACTTCAAGGCTCCTCTAGGCCGTAACAACCTTGTTGTAATCCAAGGATACAGGCTGAAAAGATGATCTGGAAGAATTACACACGTTAATCTAGTGTAGCGTGGTCAGTAATGGCCTATACGCCAATTTATGTATATATATATATATATAATATAATATATATATATATAAAGTCATGTATTTACAATGTTACATGCTTGTTACTTGCAAACTTAATTATAGAGAAAACCTTTATTTTCTATTGCCAAAAAGAGCAATTTTTTGTAAAAATAATGCTTTTGCGCGCATTTTCTTCCATCTTAAATTTTTTAATCTTTTTCCTCCTCTTTCTTCTCATTCACTTTCTTATTCCTCCTCTTTGTGTTGTTTTTCTTCCTTTTTGTCTATCTTTTCTACTTTCTTTTTGTCAACTCATCTTCTTTCTTTTCTGTTTTCCTTTTCCCTGCTCTTCATGATATATCATCTTCTTTTGCGTGACATGGATAATTTAAATTTAAAACACGCCTTTCTAGAAATGCATATTCAACTTCTAGAAACAGGAAAAATTTCCAAAAATCGATATATGCCAATTTTAGCAAGCAAGGTCGAAAGCGCGATGCGGAATATTTTCTTTACAACATAAAAAAAATTTAAATGCGTCGGAATGCATTTCACTGTGTTTGAATGTGCTGATCCGTTATTGCGTGTGCATGATACCTCATGGACGACACATGAAGATCTTTCTGTCGTAAGATTGCATAGGCACCAAATTGAATATTGTCATTATCGGAAGGCAGATTGTCACGTGCGACTTCTTGTAGCTGCCAACCACTCTGATGCGTTACACATCAAACAGGAGTAAATGTTACTTAACTGAACTTTCCGACCATCTGTGCGTTGGCAAATAGTGACTTCATCTTCGACTGTCCTTGCTAATCTGCACGTTTGGGAGTCGTGACATGTATTGTTAACCGTCTGTAGAATTATTCTGCCTCTGCTTACTGCGGAAAGACAGACCCGATTTACGCTCTTCCGTTTGACGAACGAATTTCGAGTTTTAGCAAACGCAGGCATGCGCAGATTGGCTCTGCCGCCCCAAAGCCACTCTGCGCATGCCTGCATTTGTTAAAATCTGGAATTGTTCGAGCGTGTAAATCGACTCCACAGCCCGTTTTACATGGCCATTTTTTCATCATTTTTCTGTGCAGAAAATGGATGGAAAAGGAACGTTTGTTTCTACGCGGTACTGTTTCGGGATGAACGAGATCCAACGTTTTACACAGCCATTTCGTTTCTACAAGCAATTATGATGAAAATGTTTTTTCTGGACGTCGGTAAAAGCGCTGAAGTTTAAACAGTTGGTCATCGCATCCATGATAACAAATTATGTGAGGTTATTTACCGTAGTTCACGCATGCAAATCAAAGAATGCAGAACTTTGTTTTCGGCTGCTTCGGAAGCTGCAAGCTCTGAGGATGAACCTTATGCGATCGAAACGATCATAAGCTGAATACAAAGTATTGATACCAGACAACATCTTTATTTATTTATCAAAGCAAATTAATGTTTCCGAAAGTGTTGTCAGAGGCGAAGTTGTCAAACTGGACGAAATCTGTAACAAAACATGAATAAGGTATAATTTTGTTGCACAATTTACATCTCATCTGATCAGTAACATTTCTTATTTTTCTTCTTCTTCTTCTTCTTCGTCGTCGTCGTCGTCGTTTTCCCGTTACGAGATTACCACTTTCACCCACCACAACTCTAGGTCTTCCTTATTTTCTGGTTTGATGCCTCTATCCTGCATAGCTTCCAGTACATATTTTTCCTATTCTAAAACTGTTTTTTTCTGCCTTTTCTTCTTTCTTTTCTTCTTCTTCTTCTTCTTCTTTTTCTTCTTCTTCTCCTCTTAGGTAGTTGTCACTGTCAAGATCTTGCGTGGCTATCTGTTTTCCATGATACTCTGAACGTGTCCGTACCATTGAAATGCTCTATTTTCGTAGGACTTCGTAATATAACAAATTCTATTCATCCTTCTCCATAGTTCATTTTGCATTCAGTCCCTGCGAATAAGTTGTAGGCACCGTCTCATGATGTCCATTTCTACTGTCATAATCTTTTCTGCTATTTTGTGTGTTGGTGGTCATATTTCCGCTCCGTGTAGTGCTACATACTTCTACCGTATAGTGGAATATCCTTCTTTGGACATATTGGCGTGTATTGTTATTTCGTAAAGCCCAGTTCTTATTTTGTATGCCGTGTAAATCTTTATCTGCTCTTTCCCTCACTTTTTCTCTGGATTTAATATGTGACACACATGTACCACTCACTTTTCTATATCGATAAAATAGCTATGAAAATTTTATCGTGTAAAACAAGCCATACCTACCTTTATGACGACCTCTATGAGCGTCAGGAGTGGTGACTCAGAGCCATATCTGAGCTCACGTCAGTGCCTCTGACCGGGAGGTCCTAGATTCGATACCCGCGATGGCAGAATTTGCTAGCTAGCTTGTCTAGTAACTAGCTTGTCCGGTAAATCGAATTCAGTCGCGGTCTGGAGGAGGATTTCGGCGGCCGACTGCTCTGATCGGTAGTTTTTCTCCTATCAGTCCCAGGTGAATGCCGCAGCAGTACCACAATGAACAGGCAACAGACCTCACGCGATATTTTATTCTCCTTCCTTATCCTATACTCACCCCTTACTTACACACACACACACACACTCTAACATGCACTACACTACCACATATACCGGGAGACCATTTGGGTGCTTAAGAGATTCATATGACTTGGGCGATGTCCCGCTAATGGACAAAAACCAGTTGCCGCTGGTAAATCGGCGCCGGATTTCACCGTCGAGCTGGGAAAGATTATCACCAGCACCACAATATATATATGAAAAAACATGCACTAAACTAACGGGAATAGCGACCAGAGAATTATACGCGTTGGGAATCTACGCAATCTTCTGTACCAAGCGAAAACACACATGCTGTATACTATGTTTTCAATCTTCCTTAATGGGAAGAATTGTAAGATTGTAGTTGGAAGTACGTGTGTAATTCACCTAAAATATTGATGTTATTCTCTTTTATCTCGTTTGTTAATTAGTTGCGCGTATGAACAAAATATGTACTAAACTTACGGGAATATGGAAAACGATGTGGAATATACACTAAACTTACGGGAATATGGCGGCCGGGGAAATATGCGCTAAACTTGCGGAATAGGGTGAAAGGGGAACATACACTAAACTTACGGAATAGGACGAATGGAGGGGCATGCACTAAACTTACGGGAATAGCGACCACGATCATTATACGCGTCCGGAATCAACGACCTCTAGGGCGCTCGCGCTCGCGTTGCAGGTCTATGCCACGGCGTGTCGGGCAACGGCTACGTGATGCTGTTGCTGTTCCGCCTGACGCGAGACCGCAAGTTCCTGCACCGCGCGCAGGAGATGGCGCGCTTCATGTTCACGCGCAAGTTCGACAAGGAGGCGCGCGTGCCGGACAATCCGTTCAGCCTGTTCGAGGGGTGGGCGGGCGCAGCGTGCTTCCTGGCCGACCTCACGCGGGCGAGCGAAGCCGCTTTCCCGTTCTTCGACATCTTCTGAGACCCTCCTGAGGGATCGACTCTACCAGGCGACGACGCACATGCTGTATTCAATCTCCCTTTAGGGGAAGAAATGTAAGATTGTAGGTGAAAGTACATGTCTAATTTACTTAAAATATTGATGTTCTTCTCTTTTATCTCGTTTATTAATTAGTTGTAAGAAATGTAAGATTGTAGTTCAAAGTACGTGTATAATTTACCTAAAATATTGATGTTATTCTCGTCTATCTCGTTTATTCATTAATTGTAAGGAAATGTATGATTGTAGTTTCAAGAACATGAATAATTCATATAAAATATTGATGCTGTTAAGGCATCGAAATGCTTTGTTTTATGTTCGTGAGGGTGGGTGGGGTTGAAGAGCTCAAATCTTTTTACTTAACGACTTTCTGAAAACTGCCATCCTCGTTCTTTCAATACAGAATTCGCAAGCCGCAATTCGAGAATCGGGTTGAGTACTTGGTTTGGTTCGAGCAGGGCTACGGCGTGCTCTGGAAGCTAAGGTTCGAAGCGTTTATTCTTTGGACCAAAGTTTTGTTTTTTCTCTGAACTGAAGTTTACATATTTTGAAGACAATTAAACTATCTGGGAGGGGTGACTTTCGAAATACACACACTTACGTCTCAATTTATATCTAAGAAAAGTTATAATTATTTTTATTTGATATTAGGCGTCCAGTTTTAATTATATTCGGTGTCTATGCGTAATTTTATGAAATAATAAATTGTACGTTTCTTAATCAATTGTATCAAATAAGTCTCTAGTTTGAAATACATGGATAATTTACCTAGAATATAGACGCTTTTCTCTTTTATCTCGTTTCTTAAATATTATATTACAAAGATTATGCAAGAATTGATTGCTGGTTAACTGAAGCAAAATCATTTAAATTGTTAACGTTTTGGCATTTAAAAAGCTTTTATAAGGACTACAATAATAAACTAATTGTACAATATAGAGAACTACCGCAGCCACTGTTGTCAACCATGTAACATCAGTATAAAAACAAAAGTAACAATATTTTTCCCTATAATAATTGTTGATATTAGCAATTGTATAATAGTAGAGACTTTCTAATTTTTACTTTTATCACAATATCTAACATATTGACTTATACAATGAATTAAATAAACACACGTAATATGAAACAAAGTTCTTAGCATATTACACTAGAGTTTGTATTTTCTCCACGTGTTGTGACATTCGTGGATCGGCGGGTTGTTTTATAGCACACATTATTCAAATTATTAGATTATTTTATTCACTTGTAAAATAATGTATCAACTTGAGTCCTATAGTCTGAGAAAATAATAAAATATTTGTAATATATCCAGAAGTAATATTGTTAGTAAAATATTGGCACATTTATGGAAATTGAACAAAAACCGCATGAAGTTTACAGAATGCTTGTTATGTTTATATCTTTGTGACACTTTTGGAAACTTAAACTAAAATTTTTAGAAAGAACATTTTTATTTTGATATAGTTTTTAAATAACTATGTCTTCAATTACAGTTCTGATTGAAATGAGAGA
Organism: Gryllus bimaculatus; assembly: GCA_017312745.1. Taxonomy (NCBI): domain Eukaryota; kingdom Metazoa; phylum Arthropoda; class Insecta; order Orthoptera; family Gryllidae; genus Gryllus; species Gryllus bimaculatus. Next base: position 558,491 of record BOPP01000007.1, on the reverse strand, counting down.
ATGTGATGTGTCATAGGACTGGTATGATTTATATTGTTATAACGTATATAGAAAGTGACAATCATTTCTAAATCTCAGCGAATAATCTCATTAAAATTCTCTATTGATACATCAGCATTTTGCCAATCAGTACTTTAAATCGCCAATCGTACAACTTGATATATTCAATTTTTTCAGAAATATGGCTCACAATGGAGATTAAAATTTAATTACATTACCCGTGATTTGCGAATCATGAAATTCCTAATGTATTAAAAATGAGTTTTGATTCGTAAGTCACATTTAATGTTGATGAGAGAGGATGACTAACATCAATGATGTAAAATGATTTTCATGATATTGACCCATGATTAGATTTTACTATTAGTGACAGTACGGAACCTTGATGGGTATTGAACGTTGATGTTCTTGCAAATAAAATATTAATTATTAAATTATTATTGACTATCATTTTATTTTTGAAAGGAACCTCCCAAAACAAACGTTTTAGAAAAATTGAAGGTAAGATTTGGAAATTCCAGGTAAGAATCAAAGCACTCATTGTATTTTTTTATCATACAAGTGATTGTCTTTGTCGCCGCGAGTCAGTATAAGTGGCTCAGCGCCAGTATCCCGACAGTGGCAGGGTTTTCGACACTTTAGTTACGACACGATAGTTAGGTTGTGTTCTGTTACTGTCTTGAAGATAATTCTAACGGCCGGCTGCTCTGATCGGTAGTTTTCCGTGGTTTGTCAGATCAATACCAGGCGAATGTCGGAGCACACCCTACTAAACGGACGACGAACCGCGCGCGATCTTTCCTTCCCATTCCTAGTCCTATCTTACGCCTTATTTACACACCTTCACACTTATATGAACTACACTATCACGGATCCCGGGAGACCGGTCGGGAGCTAAGAGCTTGTCCCAGCTGGGGCGGTGCATCTCTGGGAGAGATACCTAGTTGGGGAAGCCGCACTAGCCGACGGCAGGTACGCGACGGATCTCGCCATTCAGCGGGCCAAGATTACCACTAACTCCCGAGCAAAAATAATTCACTACACTTACGGGAATAATGACATTAGAGTTTGACGTACCTGGAATAACTAGTAATGAATCCAAGCTCTCGTGATATTATCTTTGATTATGCAAGTGATTGTCTTTGTTTTCAACGTTTTCACTCTATTATACCTTGGACGCGCGATCGTGTATTTCAGTTACTTGCTTTACACGAGATGAATGGCCGATGGAAGTATTTACAGCAGCCCAGGTCTGTGCACCTGAGCCTTTAATCAAGGCAGGGGAGCCCCACACGTAGCTTATGATAAAATACGACTCATATACATATCACTGGGCTGGATTTAGGTTGTACAGCCCTCACCCCCGAACATCGACCGGGATGTATCTCAACTTTGTCATCGCTTAATATCACGTGACTTAATCCAGGTCTAGTCGGGCTTCGTTGCAACCAATACAGACAGACATTAATGTGGGTACTCAAATATTGATCTTACATCTACTTTTTTTTAGATTTTTTGAAATGTTTTCCTCTTAAAGCAGCGCTTTTGAACTTGTTTATTCTCCTGAACCTAATGTGTGATTTAAAATATTTTATGAAATAAATGAACAAATTAAAAAACTACTGCAATGATACTTAAACACCCTTTTTTAATTAGTATTTTAAAAATGTTTAAAAAATATAACAAAACTTTTCGCAATTTTAAACTTGTTGGAAATAAATTCAAAAGAGTAATGAAATAGAAGGATTGGTTAAATTCTGTTTTTAATGAAAGTGGGTATTTTGGGGATAAATACACTACTAAGTATGTAAGTATATGTATGTCTGTGTGTGTGTCTGTGTGCGCGACAGCCCACTAACGGGCCAAGGCATACCAGCAGCGTCCCGGCCACGTGGCATGGCCTAAGGGGTACGTGTGGTAAGCACAGAGACAAGCCTACGCTGTATTTATGGTATTCTCAACATGAGAAGTGATTTTTCTCGACGTCACACAGAAACATATATTGGAACATTGCAAGAAAAGCGCACACTACAATCTTGCCCGACCGGGAATAGAATCGGAGCTCGCGTCATGGACAGCGAGTACGCTCACCAATGAACAAAATGGTGAGGGATACATGTAGTTTTTCGATATAAAAATAGGTGTGCAAATCGGAATACTATAGAAATAATATAATTTATTCTTCTCTCTTTTTTGAAACCTCTAACTTACATTTCTATTTTAATGATTTCAATAAAATATGTTCTAATTTATGAAAGATTTCGAAGCAAGAAATGTGTAATACTAACATTATAAAATTTTCACAATTCCTTCGAACAAATATACGTCGATTGTGTTGTGAAAATATATGTCAAACGATTACGATTGCGTTCTAATGAATGTAAATAACAACGCCAACTATGCAAATCAAAGAAGTTTCTTGGATTTACTGAGTGAAATTTACTATAAATTTTATTTATCAAAAAGATTTAATGCTTTTCACAATATAAACTTCGCCTAGTTTTCAATTTTTACTTTCAAGCTTCGGAGTGGGGAAAAAGTTATGTATCACTGCGCGAGAAAACGGCGAATTTTCAGCATAAAATCTCTTCTTACAGGGCGCTGGTACCTAAAGAGTGGATACATGTCCTTGCTAAATTTAGAAAAAAATCCTCTTTCACGTGATGTCGCGGCTCCTCGAATTTGTGTACTTTAATTGAAGCCTCTGTGAAAACTACCATATTTTCGAAAAAAAGGCTCCATCATTTTTTTATTAAATTTTGTTATGTAAAGGACATTTAAGAAAATGGCGCATGCCTCACATTCTTTAAAAACACTAATTTATCGAAAATTGAAAAACTTCAACATTTTTTATCTTCCTACAACTAAAATATTAATGCTTGCTCTAACAATTAAAGATTGAAATGCTTACTTTAATGAAAAATCTGTTCCTTAAAGATAGATTTTGAAATAAAGTCACGTATAATATTTTAAAAGTTAAAGCACTTTTCGGGTAATTTTGTATGAAAATACGAGCAAGAAAATTCGTGCTGTTTTAACACCTCTGGTTCACAGAATTGAGCAGAAATATTTAATTACTTTGCCCAAAGTTTCAAAATCAATTACTCCTGTGTTTCATTTCATTATAAAATTTGAAATAAGGTTTTAGGATGTAAAACCCGTTTTACACGGTATTTTCAGTCCCTTTTAGTAGAGAAATAGATTGTTTTTCTTCCGTTTTTATCTCGTTTCTGAAACTATTTAGTTATGCTTAGCGGATTTAGTTGCGAATCTTGAAAATTTACTTGCAAATTTCGAAACTTATTCCAAGATATACGAGAGCATCTTTTAGCACAGGCTTATGAGAACACTCCTACCAAACGCAGATCGAGAAAATAGGTTGACCTGTAGAATATGCATGAGAAAAAGTGAAGGAAGTATTGACGTGAGGTGTAATGGAAAGCAAATCAATATCGACTACCGGTAGTCGCCCGAACATCAGAAGCTTCGATGCTCTGAGGCCACGGTTGTCCCATAGATTACGCTGCGCTGTGAAGCGAGGAGGGGCGATTCAAATGGAGATTGGGGATAGGCGCCTATTACCACCTGCACGAGACGCTTCATTGTAAACGCGACAGCGGTAGAGAGAACACAAGGGTAAAAATAAGCGCTGTTTGTCATTGTGTAGACCATTCAATCTTATACACTATGTGATTAAAAATAACCGGACAAGTCCAAAATGGTGTTATGGCGTGGTCGTGTTTTCCATGGAAGGAGCTTGCATCCCTTATGTTTTGTTTAGCACTATCACGGCACAGGCCTACGTTGATGTGTTAAACGCCTCCTTAATTTCCACTGTTGAAGCGCAATTTGAGGATGGCGATTGCATCTTCAAACAGGATCGAAGAGCGCAGGTCTGTGGCGGAGTGGTTACACGACAATAACATCCCTGTAATGGACTAGCCTGCACAGAGTCCTGACTTGAATTCTACCGAACACCTTTGGGATGTTTTTAAACGCCAACTTCGTGCCAGACCTCACCGATCTACTTCCATATCTCTCCTCAGTGCATCACTTCGGGAAGAATGGGCTGCCATTCCCAAAGAAATCCTCCAGCCCTTGATTGAAAGTATAACTGCGAGAGTGGAAGCTGTCATTAAGGTCAACACCCTATTGATTCCCATTGTACCTATGGAGGGCACCACGAACCGGTAAGTCGTTTTCAACCGAATGTTCGGATACTTTTGATAACATAGTGTAAATCTCCAATTTTCTGATATCTCGCATTTGTTATGTTCAGAACTTCTTAATAAATTGTTTTTTATCATAATGGACTCAATAAAAACACTTACATAAAAGATCAATCAATTGCTCTATCGGGTAGAGGGAGGGCTATCATTGTAGAGTCTAGTTGAATTGAGGTTTTCGTATAAGGTTCATGTAACAACTTGGTATACGTTATATTAAAATTTATTTTTGTGGCTATTAAAATGTATTTTAATTGATATATTGAATTTCTTTTTTATACCATAAATCATTAATAATAATGATATTTGTGAACATGTTTCATCGGATTCTTAGAGAATGTGCCTAAAGACTCATGACTTAGTGCTCCCCACTTAGATTTAGTCACTGTTCTCGGTATCAATCACACGTGGCTTAAATATACAGTTATCAGAATTAAGTAACTTGAACCGTGTAATGACGTGTTCAATAACTCATTTTTAAAATTGTTAGTTTGCAGATTCACGGCATCAATTATTGATTTATTGCCTCGAAATATGATGAATCTTTGGATTTCGAAACTCTGGAAATTGAATAAGTCTGACTTGTAGAATATTTCATCATTATCATTTCTACTTGGTGCATTTAAAATGTATGAAGAAACTAAATGGACTGCAAAGAAAGTTCGAAATAGCAATAATTAATTATTGTTATTGAAGTAAAGTTATGTAGTTTACAATTCAGTGGAGAGACATATCTGTTGAATTAAAATTTGAAAACGAATAAGCAAATATAGTTGAGATTTGCTTTGTAAATTATTTAGTAACTCATTTTCATGATTTAGAACGGTAGATGCTTATTTTGTACAAGAGAAAATATGAGACAAGAAAAATATGAAACGAGATAAAAAGTTTAGTGTATTTTTTTACACATTATTTTTTATTGCTTAGCTCGGTTACTGACTTTGAAATTTGAAACTCGTAGTCGGCTTGTTAAAATGAATTCACTGCTGCTTAAATGAGAAAAATTAAGCGCTCTTTACAATTCAACGAAAATGAATTTTCGTTCAGAATATTGTCAGATCGTGCACGAATGTCTACTTCAGTGATATCAGGGAAATTCAAATGATTTTCAATCATAATCAAATGAATTTTGTGAGTTGTTAAATTGTTTTTTGTTATTTAAGGTCGCAACAACATCTAGGTCATTAGCGAATACTATTGTATTTAACGGCATGGTAACTGTGAATATGACAGGATATGGTGTTCATGGGGGGTGAAAGGGTGAACACAAATACAACCGTGCCCGAGGGGAGGCTCAAACTCACGATTATTCGGTCCAGGATCGCTACGACACTACTGCTTTAACGATCTGGACCATCCAGACCGCGGTTGTAATATGCATTAATTCACATCAGTTTATTCACGTCAGCCTGCAATTGAATGCTGTATGCAATTTGCCATACAATTAAGTTTCAAGGGCTGCGTTCTTATAGGTAAGTAGGCGTAGGAATACTTATGGATACGCAAGTAGATCTTTAAATAGGTTCGGAACAATTGATTTATTTCACGGATAATTTCCGTTCACCCTTTATGATCATAAACAGTCCGATTCACAATCTGTTTGGTCAACTACGCTAAACATTTGTAATTCTCACTGTTTTGGAGCCCATATTGCGACAAGAGCATGTTCAATGTCTCCTTTGTAAATAAATATTCGTAAAGACAAATGTAAGCGTTCCAGTATTAAAGGGGATACGGCCTAAGAAGGAGTCTTTTATTTAACCCTTCAGCACAATCTACTCGCTAGGTGGACTCCGAGAAATTTTACGTTGATTTTTCTTTGAAGTTTACCTCCGAACGTGTACTTAGCACTCCAACTTCTCTTCAAAGAGGACTGTCCATAAATTGTTTTCATTGCCTATGTTGGTAATAACGCAAACTAAACCATCATACTTTATTCACGAGATTTTCATCTTTGAAATTTTTTAATTAATCCACGAACGAAGTCCTGGCTTAGTGACAAGGGAACTATATACTAGAGTAAACCAATTAAGTTTCGTTTCTGTCGAGAAGGGTAGTTTTTATTGGGTCTCTGAACGGCGTCTTCCCTCGCTTAATGAAGTTTGGTAGTTCGGCAGCCGCTTGCCTGGTATGTTTATGTTCGAATTTTGGCTATCGACTGCGTACAGCCTGGCTAGAAATGAAATGGACTGGCGTCTCTTGGACTAGCGAGGACAAACCGAAGCAAAAGGGTTAAACGATGCAAAATGAAAAGAGAAATGAAACGAAGTTTACATGAAAGAATAGTATGGCATTGATAAGTATATTATCATAAAATATATTTATGAGCGAATACTACTAAGACAATTCCGACACTAATTTCTGAAAACTTTACACGTCTAAATAATTAATGCATAAAAATGTTATAGTTCTCCTGACAGCATTTAACTAAATTTATCTAATTTGGTAATTTTAAAGAAAAAAAAATATTATTTACTTCAATTAATTTTTGATTTAAAATAAAACTAAAAACTCGACATTTCAATCGTTACTTTTATATCCAAACAAAGGGATACAAAATAAAGAATTCTTTATATACGAAAGTACTAATGTGTAACACTGGGAAATATGGAAAATTTCATAAGGAATAACTAGTAACAAGAAGAAAAGACCAATGAAATAATAAGAAAAGGTGGATTAGTTATAAAAACTGTTTGGAGGATATACAATAAACGATTTAATACTAACGAGATCAGAGGGATTAAAAGTTTAAAAAGTCTGGAGGGGAACATTTTGATGCGGAAAGCAGAGATGGGAGGATGAAAAGAAACAAGGAAGGTGGAAGGATATCAAGATAGATGTAAAATAAAATTGTATTTGCGAATGAAAAGGAGTTAGCGCGGTTAAACGGAGAGAATGGAGGCAAATGAAAGGAAAATGAGAGAGAAGGCAGGGAGGTGGGCGATGAGATATGGGGAGTTTTTGGCTGAGAAGAGACACAAGATGGATTGAGAACAAGTAAAAACAATCTGCGATCTAGAACGTGGTCAGTATTGGAAGAAAATTATTTCTTCCAATCATGGACTGAATTGGATCTAGCTGTATAGCTAATGTTGAATATCCTACTACAACCGGGATTCGAACCCGAAGATTTCCCGGTCAGAGGGACTGCAGTGACATCAATTTTTACCCTGAGCCACCTAAGCTGAATTAATGTATTGTAAGGCGGATCCACACATGCGGCGTTCGGCGAATCCCTAGCAACCGCTCGCCGAATCCCGAGTGGTGTGGACGGGTTGCTTACAATTCGCCGAGCACCTAACATTCGGTATTCGCCCTACCCAACGCGTGTCGGGTCTTTAGGACACATCAAAGGGAGCGAACATTCGCCGAACACATCAATGTTCGTGTTTGGGCGAGCAGTAGCTTGCAGCTCGGAGAATGCCGAATGTGTGGAGCCGTCTTCACGATGCTTATTTCGTAAATAACTATAAAAAATATGCATGAAGATTCAATATTACGGTTCACGAATGTTGTCTAACCGACGTCAAACAAAGTACGTCATTAGCTCTATATACCAGTGAATGTTCCAAGCATCACAAGCGCACTCTTGAGGCATTCGTGGAAACCAGTGCTCATCAATTAGCAGCCACATAAATTTACCGCTAGGATGCGCGCTTTATTCCTGACAGACGTAAATTCTGTGTATTCAAGTCGGCTGATCACAGGAACTACCAAGAAACGCGTTGAGTGCGGCATGTGCGAAATTGATTTTAATTTTACTGACGTTCGTAGTATTTAAAATGCATAGACTTTACGTCGAACGCCTTATCAGTGAATGTAACAAGAAGCCAATTTTGTGGGATCTGTGCAATGTACCATAGATAATAAGACCTTTCTGGTGGAAATATAATCACCACCGTGTTCTCCATACGATTAAGAAATTATTACTGACCCATTTTCTTAAAAGAAATTGCTTTTTTTCTGCACAACAAATTCATATCATTCATAATGATTCAAAACTTTAAAGTTACACTAAGTGATCAAAATTATCCGGACACGTCCAAAATAGGGTTATGGTGTGGTCGTGTTTTTCATGGAGGGGGCTTGCACGCCCTGTTGTTTTGTGTGGCACTATCACGGCACAGGCATACGTTGATGTTTTAAAACCCTTCTTGCTCCCCACTGTTGAAGAGCAATTCGGGGATGGCGATCGAATCTTTCAACACGATCGAGCACCTCACGGACTTACATCAATACCTCTCCTCAGTGCAGCACTCCGTGAAGAATGGGCTGTCATTCTCCAAGAAACCTTCCAGAACATGCTTGAAAGTGTCCCTGCGAGAGTGGAAGCCGTCGCTAAGGCTAAGGGTGGGCCAACACTCTATTGAATTCCATCATTGCAGATGGAAGGCGCCACGAACTGGTAAGCCATTTTCATTCAGGATACTTTTAACCATATAGTGTAGTTATAAGCAGGGGTCGAAATTTAATGATATTGCCAAACATGATTAATAAAATACTGTTTAATGTTTTTAAAATGCCCTATAAGCAAAGAAAAATGACGTAAAAAACGGGATTAAAACCAGTACGGATGTGTTACTCTAGCTTGATACGTTACTGATGTAATCGAGGCTTTTTCTATTCATTCAAGTGCATTCAGATTGCAAACGTTTGGTTTGGACTGTTCTTTACCAAGAAATCTCTGTCTTTAGTTATTCAAAAATCGGCTGAACCGCCAATGGTCCTGACATGCGTTGCAGGAACCTTAGATTATATACCACGGCTGACATGATAATTTCTGAATAAAGTAACCAAAAAGGTTACTCAATAGTTCTGTGGAGAACATTTGTTGCATCTCATAAATAATATACGAAGCAAGTATCATTGAAATGGTATTAAAATCGCTCAAACGTTGAAAAGTGCATTAAAATCACGGAAAAGGGTATATTACTTATTTGTTGAAATCTACGAAAAATGCAAAAAATGACATAAATATGTGTCATTTCCTTTCGTCATAAGATAAAATTAATTTCTGTACTAAACTGCATTTTTCTAAAGTGAAATGGAAAAAATAACATTTCAATTCGCTCCCTAGTTATAATTCATGCCAAATAGTTTAACGGATTAAGATGCTAATTTGTTAATTGACAAAATTAGGGTACAAATTACGACTGCTCAGACCACACAGTTACCCTGCGATCGTGATTTTTTTTAAGCTACCCGAACTTTAATCAATCATCCGGCTGTAAGTATTGAAGTGCACTGTTCGAAAATGTCACCTGTGACGTTTCGAGTCTACAACAGCTGAGTTATAAATACAGGTTGCGACGAAATTGAAAAAAATGACAATAACCCATTTTCTATGTTTCTGAGACTAACAGACAAAATCACAATTTAATACTAATATAATGGGGAATAAACTGGTGTGTATTGCAACTTAAATGCCTTACACTGAATAACCACAATAGCCACAGCACGATAGCATGCAGGTTTTCTACCATTCTAGTAAAGCTCTTGCAAAATTCTGAAAATATGAAGATGATTCTGAATGATGACTCTGAAAAATGTGTAAATTAAAATTTATAAAATTTCTGCACGAAGTAAGAATTATTTCCATTTTTATTGTTGGACAACTTACCAGTGTCAATAAATATATTCAATAATCAAGTTAGTTAATTCGTGCAACGTATCCATTGTAGACATTATTGTTCTCTTATAACAATTTTAATAAGTCCACTGCTAGATTTCATATTCTAGCTGAATTTGGCAGTCCAAATCAATTCACGATTACTTGAAATAAATATTTGATTTATTGATTTACAACGAGTGAATTTATTAATTTGTAATTACGTTAACTTTTGCTATTCAGTTACTTGTTTGTTTCAAAAATGTTTCAAATAATATTTAAAAGGTATGTGTTCTACCTTCGGAGAAAAATGCAGAGCTTTTCAGACTCTCCAAAAATTGCGTCTAGCAATGCTCTCATAGCTGACCATTGCTGTTTCATAAACCCAAAAATAAAAGAAAAAAACCTTATTAGGCAGTTTATTTCACTTTCAATGATTATCAATTCGATACTGTTATACAGAAGTTTCCTTTCTCAACTGTCTGTATAACCCAGGTCTTTGTGATTAGTTGTATTTTCACAACTAAGAAGAATACGTGTTACTCTAACGCTAGTGATCTAGTATTATCGTGATCCGTATAAATCATTTAATTGTTTGTAAACTGATGCTCTTTTTAACCCAGGTTATAATATCAATGAAATTAAATATTCGGTCTGATAAGACTGGAATAACATATTCAAATATAATAAATGAGTAACCATCAGTAAAATAAACTTTTATTGATGTTCTGTATATAGAAATACAAAAATGTACGCAAACCGCAATGCAATGATAGAATAGAACGGGGCTTGGATAGGGTAGGGCGTGATACGGCAGCATACAGCAGAACGGGTTTAGGCCGGAAGAGTCGGGGGGATCAACCAGACATAACGCGAAAAGAGGGAGAGGAGCGGAGCCATAAAAGAGCAAGGACGGGAGGGACCGACTGAATGAGACAGAACGCGAAAAGACAAAAAAATAGAGGAACGGGGTCGTAATGGGGCTAGGCCGGAGAAACGAGGGGTTCAACGGTAAATAACGCATCGGGTGGGAGAGGGGAGGAGCGGGGGAAGCCTAGGCTGAGGCAAATGATGGGACTGGGCAGGACAATACCGAGAGGGACAGAACGGAGTAGGTAGCAGCAAAGTAAAAATGTAAATAAAATTCCTTCTGCTTCATATAATAAATAAAATTTAAACCTTATCCTCTCAAATAGATTATTCACTTTCAACTCTGAATATTTCTCTACGTAGTCTACTCGGGGTTTCTCAGATAAAAGGTTTTAAAATTGTAGAGTAGGCAGGAACGTCAGAGTTGCCAACAAGTAGTTGTGGAAAAATTCATACAACGAAAGGGGATGTGCCATTTGCCCCTAATTGGTAGGTCATGGGTCAGTTTCTTAAACGTCGTATTCTGATGGTGTAAAATACGAGTTCGTGTACCCGATGAACACACATAATTAGATATGACAGACAGAGGGTGCTCAGGAAATGAACTGATGCTTCTCCTGGGCCTCCGACCGAATGATCCTCGGGTTAGAATCCAGACTGTGGCAGGATTTTCGACACTAGCTAGATGGGTCGAATTCAGTCGCCATCTGGAGGAGACTTCTAGCGATCGCTGTTTCCGTGGATTATCCGTGCATTAATACCAGACGAATGTCTGAGCAGTACCCTAACAAGCGAGTTACGCACTGCGCGCGATCGTTTCTCCCTCTTCCTTGTCATATCTTTACTCTAACTTACAAACATACTCACGCACACTACAATTTGCCACTTGTTGGGAGTGTGGAACCTGTGGGGAGTTTAGAACTTGTCTCGGCTGGGGCGGTGCCTCATTGGTTCGAGGTACCTGATTGGTGAAAATCCCAGGAAGCCAATGTAGGTTGGCGCTGGATCTCCCATCCCCACCCCCCACATTTACGGTAATGACCTTCGAGTTGATGATCCTGTAATCACTAATCAGTTAATCAATAATGAGAGTTGCTTAATGTACCACTGCATAATTAAAGATGGCCAGAGAGTGGATGAAAACGTAATAAACGTGAATAGTTACTTGATACTGAATTAAATTTCCATGAATAACAAATAATCAGAACTGAATTATAACAATTCCACCAGATATTTCAATTAAATTCGGAAAATATACTGGTGCAATGAAGGAGAGAGTATAGATAAATGCTCACGAATTTCAAGAATGTTGCTTTCCATTTTACATTAAACATGTCTTGTTAATCAAACTGTTATTGTCAACACAAAATACGACCAAAACGTCTAGTGAGATAAAACATCCATTGTTTGTATTATGGAACTCTTCTCATTTCCAACCAAAATTGATGACGGGAGCAACGTGATCTGTTATTTTGATTTGTGCGCCTGCAATCTCCTCTTCATTTTGTTCCCCTCTCGCAAATACATCGCAATCTCGACCGCAGAGTTTTAGTGAAGCCGCATTTTGTTAGCATTCGCCCACATAAAGAGAAACATCGCGACCAACTTCGTTTGTCCTCTTCGTTTGTTTTTTTAATTTTTTTTATTTTGTTTGCCTTTTTTTTCATTGTTGGTTTCGGCGGCCCTCCAACCGCGCATTTACAAAGCGGCTTGATTGATGCCGCATCCGTCCAAGAGGGCAACCTCAAGCCGAGCGCAGCGCCGCTCCGCCTGCCATCTGACGGGTGTCCGGCCAACTGCCACTGGGTCGACCGCGGCGGCGCGGCGTCTCCTCGCTTGAGGAGGACTGGCTCGCGCTCGCCACGGCGTGTGTGACACGCGTCACACAAACGCCGCAAAAAGCTCCTCTCTTGTCTTCCTTTGCCTGGTGGCCCGCTCTCCGCCGCACGGTGTAGCCAAACGACGAAACCGTGGGCAAAATCTCGGAAAAGAGAAAGTTTGATTTACGTTCTTTTTTGTTATTTTCACATTTCTTAGTCTGTTATAATCATTCATGATTATGTGAAGGGTTGGGATCCATATTTTTTTGACAATTTCTTGTAATGTTAATTTATTCTATATTCATGCGCAACAGTTTTCTGAGGATCCTCGCAACTGTTGCACATGAATATAAAATAAATTAAAGTTACAAGAAATAGTCTGTCAAAAAAATATGGACTATATCCCTTCACATAATAATGATTTGTTCCTGATTGATTGATTAGCGATTACGAGCCAGTCAACTGCTAACACCATTAGTCCCGTTGGTGTAGTGTATGTTTTATCCCAGGAGGTGGCGATGAGCTTTCCCTGCTTACTAGAGAGCTCCGGCGCCGACCTACGTCATCTTGCGAGAATTTCCCCCAAAACAAGTATCTCCCAGCTGTGAGGCACCGCAACCGCAGGGGCAAATGTTTGGTGTGTGGAGTGACTATTGTTTAGACTTGGCAAATAATGTTTTTTCTGTATGCTTAGCGTGTTCAATTCCTCATTAGCTAGCGGGCTTTCTTTCCGGCTGGGTCGTGCAATTAGGTGTCAACCTACACGTCTCCCTCTTTATTTCCCTCCTCAATGAGTTTCCCCAGCGGGACACCGCGCCAGTCAGAACACTCTCTAAGGCCCTGACTATTTTACCTATATATGTGATAGTGCAAGTCATTTAAGTGTGTGTGTGTGTGTGTGTTTCTGTACGTGTGTGTGTGTGTCCTTTTGTATGTAAAGAGTAAGGAGGAACGGGAAGAAAAGGTCGCGCGATTGGTTTGGTAGGGTACTGCTCCAACATTCGCTAGGATCTGAACCAAGAAACCAAGGAAAATTACCCATCAGAGCAGTACGTCACAGGACGTTTCCTTCCGAGTGGTTGAATTCGATTCCGCTATGTAGCTAGCGTGGGTTTGTAACTTTTAAACTAGATCGTTAAGCGCACAAACAGATCACGTGATGATGCGCCAGTGACAGCGAACTGAAGCGACGTCTGTTTAGTATTGATTTGCACCGTTCCGCTTGCCGTCTACTGTTTTCCCCTGTAGCTACATATAGTTTAGATCTTTCCGCTTCAATTTGTGGCGCATTGAACCACATCGTGTCTATTTGTATTCTTAGGTGACAATAGGTGAGTGACAACGGTAGGAAACAATCGTGTCAGGATCTGACCTCAACTATTGGCGGTCTAAAGTTCACTCAAATTTGCCTTCAGATTCGAGAGGTATGCCTCGAGATTCGAGAGGTATCCATGATAATGTTACATCTGTGAAAACATGGAAATCGCTATTATTTTGAAATCACTAACGGCATGTTATATGGGACATATGAAATACAGAAGGTTGTTAAAAACCTTGAGCTTGAAGCTTCTTAAAGAAGCTTGTTAAAAAGCTTTACGTTAGAAATAATTTTGTTCACTAACAAGCTATATTTGTTATCACGTTATAATGTAAGGATAAAGTACAACGTGTGTATTAAGACGCCAAACACTTTATATTACGTAAATGAATGACACGGTGAGTCACGTTATCAACGCAAAACGCGCCTGTTCCATCGTTTCCGACCGGCTAAGGTAGCTCAAGGCATCAATTGATGTCACTGTACTGCCTTTATTTGAGTAGTTCTAGGTTTGAAGTCTCGGCGGTGGCAGAATTTGCGACACTAGCTACGTAGCTAGGTCGAATTCAACCGCCGGCTGGAGAAGAATGCCAGCGGTTGACTGCTCTTATCGGTAGTTTTCCGTGGTTTCTCCGATCAACACTAGGTTAATGATGGAACAGTAGCCCAACAAACCAACCACATTCTGCACTAGATGTTTCCATTTTCCTTGACCTATGCTGTCTCCTTTCGTACACACACATATACTATCATACTACGTAAACTATCATACGTGACTGGAGACCAATTAGGAGCTTAGCCCGGGTCAGTGTCCGGAGATATCTGACTGGAAAAAAGCAGAGACCACACATTTTTACTGTGCTTATTTTTATAATTATTTATTTCCATTGAGATTTAACATTTATTTCCATAGAAACACTTGTAAATGTAAACAAGATACCATAAACTGACTGGTCTAAACTTTATTTTAGTAAATTTATTTTAATTCCCTAGGGCAGTATAGGACTTTGTGTACCGTTAAAACTTCTCTTCTAATTTATATGAGGCAAATGTTTTTTGTTTAAATATAACTACGATACATCTTCTTTAAGTTGTCCTGTAATGTACGACAAGTATTAATACCCTGAACAAACTCAACTATAACTCAAGTAAAAACGGCTAAGAGGCAGGACACCGAAACATTCCACTCACAAGTTCACACTGAAAGTTTGAATGGTGTATTTCATTAGGAGCAATTGAAAACCGCCGAATAGCCGAGATTTTTCGGCCTAAGTGGTTATGAGGACTTATCTCAGTGCAAAAGAATACAAACCAATTCGGCTAGTTGTGTTACTGGGAGCTTGCGGCAAGCCCTCTCTTTAATCAGCTAATAATAGCAATTTCTAATCTTCTCGTTGTCTCATGACTATTTCTCGGCTGTTTCGTGATTAATTGATTACTTGTCATTCCGAGCGCGTTAACGGCTGAGGTCATTACAACCGTAAGTGTAGTGCATGCTTTTTCATCGGGATGTGGCGGTGATCTTCCCTCGCTTGATGGCGTGATTCGGCACCGACCTTCCGTCGACCAGCAGGGTTTCCCTCAACCAGGTATCTTCCACCTGCGGGGTATCGCCCCAGACGGGACAAGCACTTAGCTCCTGACGCGTCTCCCGGCGTGAGTGGTAGTGTAGTGCATGTTAGTGTGTGTGTGTGTGTGTGTGTGTGTGTAAGGTGTGAGGATAAGACAAGGAAGAAGAAGAAGAAAAGATCGCACGTGATACGCGTCTCGTTTATTAGGGTACTGCTCCAGCATTCGCCTGGTATTACCACGAAAAACTACCGATAGGAGAAACCGGCTGCTTGAATTCGCCTCAAGACAGGTTCAGGCTAGAGTCGAAAGTTCTGTCACCGCCGAGACTCGAACCCCAGGCTCTCGCGGCCAGAGACACACCAGTTGTTGCCCTGATGCACCCCTACCGGTCGGCTGTTTAGCAAGTATATCTAGTAGTTATTTAAATATATTAATGCATTGATTAATTATCCAATTATTATCTAAAATATTTATTATATTTTTTTATTATTTTTCGTGATCATAGACACATCAATCAATGATAGGATTCGCCAGAGAATTCGAAAGAAACTTTAAATCTGCCTTTACCGTGCCTAGAACGTGGGGAGAATCTCTTCCCCTCTCCCTATTAATGAGACCGACAATATTGTTCCGAGCCCTTACCTCTATTTTGGCTCAACGGTATTGCCACCAATCGTCCGCTTCTAAGCGCAGCCACCTAAGTGGCGTAGACGACCACTTTAAATCTCGTGACGCGCTCGACAAAGTAAATACAATCTAGCTTTGCAAATAGTAAACACAATCTAGCTATGCTTTCACAGAGTAATTCCATGTTCTGCAGTTGGTCAAAGCACTATTTTCCTACAGAATATGTAATGTATTTTAGAACGGAAAAAAGTCTTTAAAGGTTTGTTTGAAGCCTACGGAAAATGGAATTTAATGAGCATGTACAAGCAACTCATATTTTATTTAAACAAACATGCTTCTTATAGACTTTCAAATTAACCATGCTTTCATATAGATCATGAAAGTGTGATCATTGGTTTGAAAAGTATCTAGCGCTGAACAACACAACGGCTTACGTGTTTGCCCGCCTCCAGATACCACTCGCAGCGGCACACCGACACAACCAGGACAGGCTTTAAACTCCCAACTGGTCTCTTATTGAGTATATTGGTGCGTGGTAGGAATACGCATGTGAGTATGTTTGTGCAATGTACGTGCGTGCTTAAGGGGAGAGAAGGGGCTAATGATCAGAGAGAAAAGATCGCGCCCAATTGGGTCCGCTTATTAGGGTACTGCTAGGGTATTGCTTAATGTTAATCGGAGAAATCACGAAAACTACCGACCAGAGCAGGAGGATTATAAAGAGCTACGGACAGTTGTTTGAACTTGACTCAGCTATGTAAATAGTGACAATATCTGTCATCATCAAGGCACGAAACTGGCTGAAGGGACTCTTAGCTAGTGCAGTCGCTGGATAATATTGACAAGGTTCTAAACGTTACTGAATCGGCTCTTTGATAATAATTTTAAAATATCGACACATTTTGGCGAACTTTCTTTGCATAGTTTTTTTAATCTCACGTGCAGATCACGCTGGCATAATTTTTACTTTCCTATACTAACATAGCAAGAAGAGAATGTTATGTAGTCGTACGCCAGAAAGAGGCGAAATTTCGCCAGAAAAACTTTTATTGCCGCGTCCTGGTAACAAAATGTGGATAAATCCTGTTTCTGTATATAGAAAATTACTTCCTCTAGCACATGAAGTAGCCAGAATCAGTGTTTTGCGAGTTCGTGATTCCGAAACATTAATTGGCGGCGATAAATCTCTGTCTGTCCGTCCGTCAAGTAGATTCCGTCTGTCAGCTAGTGAATAAACCCGTTCAATTACCTCCAAAATTGATATTCGCTGATCGATCTAAACGAATTCAAGGTTTTTGGAATTTCAAATGGATATTTTGATTTTGCAATTCTTTACTTGAAACCTTGTCGTTTTCAAAATTTTCATAAAAACACAAACGTTTTGATTAAACTTTGTCCTCGGACAGTATAAAGGACGCTTAAGAGAATTGTGCAGGCCTCATGCTCCTTGAAATTTCTGATTGTTCGAAAATTGTAAAAGTAAAATTTCTTGGGCGTCTTGATACAACTACAATATAGCAGATAGAGTTTTTTCCTTAATAAAACCTATTCTTTAAAGGCAGATCTTGAAATGAGTTCATGTTCAATTTTTCAAAACTATGACTAGTTTTGAGTAATTTTGCTCAAAATATAAACAATTTTTAATCACATTTTTTCTTAAAAAACAACTATTTGTTTCTTAAAAATTTTCAACGGATAGAAGAAGGTATACTTAAAAGGACGGCACAGATGTTATTTTGGTTGAGCTCCCTAAATTTTCGAAAATTACCAATTTAAAATTAATGCGAGAAAGTATGTGCCACAGAAGGAAAACTACTTAGTTTAAAATTACTCAAATAATTGACCTTGTTTAAAGGATGTGTGCAGATGTGAGTTTTGGATCCAATGCTCGGGTCGATATCCAATCGAACAAATTGGCCCTCGTTGCTACATCGAAACTTTTTACTCGAATGTGTTTCGGTCCCGAGTCTGTCACGGTTTGTACTAAAACTGGAGCGCTATGTATTTCTGAACTATTTATTACTTTGTATCCGAGGAACCGAAACGCCAAGAGACATTTGCATAGTATTATGTAAAAACTGAGATAAGTGCAAAATTAAACAGTTAAATTATATTAAAAAATATTGTTGCCAATTAAGTAAAAGCCTGGCAGGTGCTGAAGTATAATACTGAACAATTAAATATATATCTACAAGTAAATACAGCCTGTAAGCTTTGATTTTCTTTTACAGAGGTATATAGAGGTATTGTAAAGTGGTATTAACTTCTAGTTGCTTGTATTAAATTCGAAGTCGTGAATTATTGACCACTATTGAACCACGTGAATTATTCAGGAGAATAGCTGAAAATAATATAAAGGCAACCTCATCCCTCATGAATAAGGTCTAAATGAATTGTGCTTATTGAGTATACACCGGGTAGGTATTGGAGAAAGGGATGAAGCATATAAAAATAATATTATTTGAGAGAGTTTTTAGGAAACTCGCGGAATCTTACAGTGGATTAATTTTTTTTCTTCAATTATATCCGAAATAACATATTATTTGTATCTTATTAAAATTTAATGTCATTTAGGGGAAAGAAAATTCAAGAAAAAGGCAGACAATATTAATGCCACATTTATTACAATATTGCGCGTCGTCAGTAATATTCAGATACAAAGAGGGAAAACATATAACCACATAATGGCAAAAAAGTTGTATTCGTATAACCAAAAAGCATATATATCCGCAAACCAAATTATAATATCCCAAGGGATAATGCATGATCACACAAACTAAAATAATATACATAGATTGGAAATCTTCCGTAATCGCACTACAGAACTCCATGGTTGATTCAAGAAAATTACCGCCCATACCTAAAGAAGGAAAAAATAGTATATTTTTGATTCTATTTATATTGATTATTACTTAATTTTAAGATTTTTTGTTTTTTATAATGTTTTTTATTGAATTCGTGTATATTTTAATTTTGGTGTTAAAAATTAATTTTAATGCTATCATATTATTTATTCATTTTATAAATTTAATATTAATATTGTTTATTTATATAATTTTTGTATTGATATTTATTTCATGTCACGTATGTTATTATTATTATTATTATTATTATTATTATTATTATTATTATTATTGTTATTTGATTCTTCACAGTTTTTAGTGGTCGTTATGCCAACCGTTACAGGTACTCGTATGATGACTAGATATGCAGTTGCTTTATTGAAAATTCATGTGGCTTCTTACAATACGGCATATATTGAAGATGACAGGCTTCTGCATATTGTATGTATTTCTGGCATCAAAGTGAAGACACCCTAGTGCTCGAAGTGTACTTTTATGAATAATAATAATAATAATTATAATAATAATAATAAGTATATGCAGCATTAAATAATAATTAATACAAAAATTAAATAAATGAATAATATGAATATTGAATTAATGAAATGAATAAATAATATGATATTAAAATTTAATTTTAATATCAAAATTAAAATGTATACGAAATCAATAAAAACATTACTACACACAACCATTTTTTACTTAAACAGCGATTATAATAATAATAATTATTATTATTAATATTATATTATTATTATTATAATATTATTATTATTATTACTAGCATCATCATCATTATTATTCCAACCGTTGCAAATTCTGGCTGCGTCCATGGTTTCTTTCATTTAGTAACCCCAAAGCGCACGACACACTGCCGAGACTCCGGAGGCGTCTGTCACCGACCGGCGGACGCGCCGCGGGAGGCGACCGAAAAATGAGGACATAAAGAAGAAAAGAGAATTCCGCGTCCCGCGAAATGTATGGAGCGAATTACAAAAAAAAGTAGAGAAATAGAGAGAGAGATGACACAAGTCGGAAATTGATGGAGCTGCGCTCTGACGAAGGAAACATGAATCGGCGCCACGCGGCGCGATGCTCAGCTGCTTAAAAATTCTGCCGACCGACGCGCCCTCTCGCGAGGAAGCTGAGAATGAAGACAATAGTAGGCAAAAAGCGTGGAGGAGATAAAATGCCGAATTTGCGCTTTTTATTCGACTGCCGCCGGACGCGGATGCAGGGTAATGTGTTTAGGTGTCAAGTTTGTTCCATTAGTGATCCAAAAGGAATGGGAAAGTGACTGAATTAGTTATTAGTTAATAAATAAAATGAAGTTAATAATCTATAAATTGTAAATTCTTGGAATTTTTCAAGACGTTTCGTTTAGTTATGATTGATACCTCCTTTCTGATTGTTGTATTGGTTGAAAGAGAATTAACAGTACATATTGTATCGCACATAATATGTGATGTCTCGCAAGTATTGTTTCGCAATTTACATGTTAAATGTAAACGTTCTGAAATGTACGATAATTCGTAGCTTTTTGTTCTGTTCGAGAAGTGTAATCCATATGCGTCAATTCATAGTCTGATGAGATTCTTTTTGCTATAGTATAGATCGTTATATACCTGTAACTCTGTTGCTGTGAATATATAATTTTATGAACCGCTAGTAAACAATATTTTGGCCTGAAATCAAGTATTCATTCAGCTCATTTCTAAAACGATTAGTAATAATGGTTGTGAATATGTGTTTATTAAAATATTGAAAAATTTTCATTATTAATAGACAGGATATAAAACCCATTGCGGATTGTAGTCGTGGTGCATTTTACAACACGAGTCTGACATATCTAAGAGGATAAATACTCATGTACTTGTTGCAATACCGCTTAATACCCCTTCGTATGATTATAATCATGGGCTGAAGGGGGAATTAGGACTCTCGTGCGTATGTGGCTCATTGTTTAAGACAGCTCTGGAATCTGTTTTGAAAAAAAAAGGATAAACTACGGAAACAATATAACGGGGGTACTGACTTCTAACATCATTCACGAATTGAGCGATCTGCAGCTGTTTAGGTGGTGCCGAAAAATTTTACAACAAAATGCGTTTTCCCAGGCAAACTTTTTGGTTTATTATAGTAATGTCATCTTTTCATCTGTTAGTAATAATCACCAGCTTCAAAACATTAAAATATTGGCTCGTGAACCCATAAATAGACAAAAGTTTTAGTAAAGGTATAATAAAAAAATTAAAATAAGAGAAATTAACGTAAATCAACAGACGAAAGTAAAAAAAGGGGTGGAGCAATCAATCAATTTCAATACTTTAGACATATATTTAGTGAATTCATGCGGGAATAAAAGGAAAAATTAAACTGCAGAAAATGTATAGTTGAAATAACAAGAATATGAAATATAGGTGGTGCTGTTTCTTACTTGTGTTCGGAAGTCGAAAAATGTCAAACATATCGCAGTTAAATTTGAACCTAGAACTTCGTGTCTACGAAGTTTCAGTTGTGGATTTACAAAAATATATTTAAATGCTGTTGGTTGGTGTGTCAGTAAGGGTAAAATGCTAAAGATGTGTTCTGCGGGTATGCTTTCTCTCTTTATTAGATGAATTCGCCTCTATTGTTTTCCGTTACAACTTTCTCTAGGTGAGATAACGGATTTCCGTAGAGATGTGGCTGTAGAGTTGCCAAAACTTCTGAAGTTACAACAAGAAAATAACATTGGTAATGTGTGTTTAGGATGAGTACACATCTTTACGACACATGCGAGATAAATTTCCTTGTACCAGTTATGAAAAATAAATGGCGCGAACCTTGATTTCGTTGTAGGTACACTTGAGCCTCATATTCTCAAACTATAATTAGTGTTGAAAATTTCCGCTTCGAGGAAGTTTAAGACATGATATTAAAGTAGGCTTCCACCAGGTATTCTGTCAGAGAAATTTCCTATAATTATTTCGGCGCTAACGATGTTTTACATGTGAAAGTGCACACGGGTATGCATAGGCCTTCTTCCTTTCGAACGTCTAAGGTGTTCATGTTCCTGCACTTTGCTAACTTCCTCACGAGGTCTAGCACCTTTAATTGCTCGCCATACGCGCGAGCCCTGTCAAAACTTCAGAGCCAAAATAGAGTGTGATATCTACAACGGAGGAAGTACAAATGACTAAATATTTACGAATAGATATGTGGTATTTTATTTTCAATGAAAGTAAATAAACCAATGTTTCAAGAGCATTTATGTACAAGAAATTATTATTAGGCAGGAAAAAAGTGAACCCTACTTATATAGGAAGTTTCGGAATAAATGTAACAAACTTCTAGGAGAAAGGGGAGGTGGTCAAAGATGATATTTTTTTGGAACTGAATATCAGGTGAGACATTTCGTTTAACGATGATAAACCCTAGTTAACTGTGCCATGGAACTTGTGATGTAATATATAATAATACTTCATTGGTGCTTGACAGGTAGCGAACCTTCAGGGGACGATGAGAACAGGAGACTGGCAATGAAAATAAACCTATATTATTGTAAAATTTTAATTACTTAGCTTTTACTACTCAATTTGCCGACCTAGAAGGCCTTAGTGACAGAGTGTGTGACGACTCAGCGTTTCGGCCCCAAGGGTCACGGGTTCGAATCCCACCTTGGACATGTATGTTTGTCCCTTGTCTCTCATACCTGTGTTTTCGCGGAGGGCCTCGAGTTCTGCGGACCCCAGATCAGATATTTGTGTCTACAGTATGGTCGAGTATGCGTCTCATCAGGACATAAAGGCTAACATGCTGTCGGCTGGACAAGAGTTCTAGGAGCAAGCTACTGAAATGTTCATAGTGGCGGTCGTGATATTCTATGCACACGAAATAACTACGTGTATGTTTTTACGAACCCTCTCAAATGTGGCTGATGTCTGGATGCAGTAGAGTGTGGCAGAAATTCTGGTCACCATATTGTCCTCTGCCGTTAAAAATATCAGCATTTTTCCCCTTAACTCTAAATAAAAATCTAGGGGTAACAAATCTGGTGACCTTGGAGGCTAAGAACTGGGATTTCCTCTGACAATTACTCGACCGCAGAATTTCAAACATCTACTTCCGGATGGGAGATAAGTATGTCAGGACCCTCCAAATATTGACACAGAAAGCACCTGTGTCGATTAGGGAACGTTCTGCAAGGGTTCTCCTATGCCCGAACGTGACTGTTTCTGGAGTTAAAAATTTCAAAGATCTAAAATATGACCTCGTCGCTGAAGAGAAGGTAATATAGGAACCCCGGTTTATTTCATGTTTGCCGCTAAAATCACACTATTGCACACAAAGTGCAAAGACTTCTGAGCACAAGTGTTGTTTATTTTGTGAACGGGAGGGTAGAATATCTCTACATGTAGAACTCGACACAACTGCTTCTGTTCCTTTGCATTCCTTTAGCAAGTGCCGCCTTACTGGTATGCAGAAAGCCCTCACATCTGTGCCCACCGTGACCTCAAATTATCCTGACTATCCCGTTGTTTGATTGTTTATTTGACAGATGTTTCCGGAAACGTCAGCTGCATTCAGTAGTGTAGTGAATGTTTTAATTCCAGGATATGGCGGTATTCTTCCTTACTGGGTGGTAATATCATTCTACCATGCAATAACTAATACAAGGGCTCTTCCCAAGTTTGGTGGCGCATTACTAGGTGTCGGTCAGAATGGATGTGCCGTATGTTCGGAAGTGACGGGAAATGGCAAGGGGCAAAGAAGCACACCCGGCAAACTTATCTGTATGGTGGGTTGCCTATCTATCTGGTTCCCTATGACAATTACTTTACGTACGTAACTTCTTTAAATGAAATTTCCCGTCACATTTTCATTGGTAATATATGATCTTCTTTGACCTCTGTATACTATCTAGTAGTTTGTAACATTTATGCTGAAACAACTTAAGTGCAAACTAGCAGTACAGTAGAACGTCGATATTCCGAACAATTCCGGGGTGTCGTCTGTTCGAAAACGTAAGTGTTGTGATTATCCGAAAACAACGTACCGTACATATACAAATATATGTATAGGACTACCAGACAATTCAAGGTAGCGGGTGATGTGATAAAATGGCAACGTCGCGTATCGAGCGTATCGTCAAGCAGATTCAGTTCCTGACGGAAAAAGAAGATTATCGATTTTGTAAGTTCCTCTAATGTAATTGGATGTAGTTTTGGTATCAACTTCGTTTAGAATCGCTCAATGAAAAAATAATTAAATAATAACAACGATTAATATCTAATAGTTTGTAACGAAATGAATAACAATGACAATAAAATATCAATAGAAGTTGTAACTATATGAAAACGAAACACTGTGAAAATAAGCAACAAAACAATACATGCCAAATCACAATGCGTTGAACTTCGCAGAATATCGAGCTATATCCAATATCTCAGCACAGCTTTTAAAGAAGTAAATGAAACACGTCAGAGAAAATAGGTTTTTCTTCGACAAACAACAATCGCCAGTTTTGCCAACAAACTTCAATTACGCTTCTTCGATGGGTATGTAATACCGGTGATGTTAAGTGTCGTACAACTCGTCTACATATTTAACTCAGGGTTAATCAATACTTAAGGGTTACTAACCACAATTTTATCCTCGGCTCGTGCAACCAGCCTTAAGGGAAAATTACTGCTACATAAACCTGAGATATACATCGTAGTTACCAGAGCAATAAAGTTTCATTTAGACAACTTGTGTTTAAATAACTAGTTGTTTGGTTCTATAGTAATTTTAAAATCGTTTTTTAACAATATGCATTTTATTTATTATTATTCATCCCGAATTTCGTTCGGATATACCGAAATTTCGGATTTGGGGGACTTCATAGGGGCCCGCCAACCCGCCATTCCATTCGAACACGCCATCACGGTTACCTCTCCCTCCTCCCACACTTGCGATTTCTGTTCTAAGTAATCTTCTATATCAAACTTCAATTCAGAGATTGTCTGTAAGAATCGAATAAGACGTTTATCCGGAAAATATTTCAAAACGTTCTTTAGGTGAATTTCCACCATCCCTCCAAATAGACTGTGCTAACCCCAATAAATACCTTTTGCGATGATTTTGAAATACTGAATTGCCGCATTTTTCCGTAACATGTTCTCTACGAGCTTGCATCATTTCTTCTCCAGGTGTTTAGAGTGATCGACAGGATGGCTGTGAATACAGAAGGTGTGAATTTGTCCTATATATCTGATTTATCATCGAATGATTGGAGTTTAAACATCTAAATGAAATTAATACTTCTTCAAATGTTAATTTATATAGTTTTGAAGATAAATGATAGCACGAAAGAGAACAAAATCCGAAAATCATAAAACAAGAATTGTAGAAAATACGCCGCAATAGCTGTAGAAAATATGTTTCCAGTTCAGGAAAATTCGTAAGTACAAAACTAGAATGATCTGTTACTCTACAATTAATAGACGAATGTTGATTTTAACATATATTTAACACAGCATTCGGGATGATTGTTATACAAGGTTGAAGTTATGGCAACGAAGTTAAAAGTGAAATCTATCCAAAATAATATCTACGAGCTGAATTTGTTAAATTAATAAATACCTGCCGACTTTCCTAGAAGGAAACATTTATTTATTTCAAAATTGACTTGTTCTATGAATTAAGAGCGCAATTCAATATTTTCAAATTAATAAAAATCCACATATGTAAACATTTTAGTAGTAGGATGATTTTTCATGTGTCATATAAATATTAATTTATTTTATGTGAGAAATACAGATTGTACACAGTTTTTCTTGATTATCTCAAAACTGTTTTTTTTAATTACGCCCTTCTGCCATCAAACCTCTAAATTACTTTGAATTTGATTGCGCTATGAAAACGAATAAAAGTGCATTTTGCAGGAAATTATATATGAAAATGTTAGTGCTCTTTTGCCTAGTTTCTTCTGGACCAGTGATATTCTTGAAAACTGAAATACGAATATTGTGTACTTGAATTCTGGGAATGGAAAAGCGAGATGGGAATTTTTTTCTTTTAAAAAACTTATTTTTAGAGAATTTTAAATACTTTTGAAAATCAAGCTTAAAAAACTTTATTAAAATTCGAATGAAATTGTATATTAGTTTATAAAGAAGGAAATGATGTAATATATTGTGCTGAAACTGCAGCATAAATTATTCTCAATAATATACTCTACCTTACAGAGAAAGTCTTCACGAAATCATTAATGACGTTCCCCAAGTTAATCTCGTCAAACAAACAAGCAAAACTTAAATGAGGCAAACAATGGTTTTGAGAAAGTAATCAATCTGATCAGGTAATATTTCCCTACTGCCTTGATTAATTTGTTCCATTTCTTCGATTCAAAATTTTAATTTACTTAATCAGATCTCATTGCGTATCATATTCGTTGCAACTCCAATTTCGTCGAACTACGCAATTTTGACATGTCATTACCGAAGAAGATCTGGAGACCCACCACCGCAAAACCTGAGCAGCCAACGTCTTCCCCCACCCGGGGGATTTAACCGAGAATTAGTTCCGATAACCGCCGCTCGGGTGCAGCACGAGCGCTGTCGAAACTTCGCGAAGTGCTCGCCGAGCGGTCTTCGGCCGGAGGGGCTTCCTATCGGAAACGCATCCGTCTACATTAGCGGCTTCCGGTGCACCTGGGAGGGCTGGGAGGGCGGGATGTGGGACGCGGTGGGACAGGTAACGGAGGAAAGCGATACACCAGACGGTCAATGAAGATATCTTCAACTTTGTGGATACCTGGTTGGGGAAAACCCCGCTACCCGAATGTAAGACGGCGCCGGGTCTAACCATACAGCGAAGATTACCACCTGCAGATCAAAAAAACATACACTGCACTTTCGGGACTAACGATCCTGTTAGTTTGCGTGCCTGGAATCACTAAAACAATCAATCAATCAAATTCAACTCTGTGGCGACTGCGTTGAATATGACGCTGTGGTCGATGCCAAGTCAAGTTGAGCAGTAAATTATAAATATTGGTATATTTCAAGCGATGTAAACCATTGCAATATTTTGCTCAGAGATTAATTTAATTTTGATGAGTAAGATTCCATATTTCTAATAAATTGTTTGATTTATTTTTGTGAGTATTACGTACATAAAAGATGCATAGCGGGTTCATTTCGTACAAATTTCCAATAATCTCAGATTTTTTCCTTGTTACTGTTCACTTTTACGTATCACCGTCGAGTTTTTCAAAGCTATCGGACTTCTCCTTCATGTTGTTTTCTTCTTTATCATCATCATCATCATCATCATCATCATTTTCATCATAAATTTCTTCTTCTTCTGAGGTTATATTTCAAATGAAATAAGTTAGGAGAAAATTATTTGATTTATTCCTGCTTACTGTTTTTATTGAACTCGTTCTTTGATATATCAAAAACATTAATAATTATCTTACCTTAAATATTGAATTAGCTTATATTTCTGCATCAATTAGAGCAATTATTATTATTATTATTATTATTATTATTATTATTATTAACCCGATACAAGCTTCATAGCAGCCCTTTTTCCGCAGCCCGAATTCACTTCCAATTCGAATCGATTCGAATTCTTCCAATTTTAATTATACCTATAAACAACAACCTTTCCGAAGAGAACCTATTTCTAACGTGATGATTACTTTACTTTTTCATTTTACTCCACAATTCTTAAGAGCATTAATCAACGCGCTTCGTGACAATGCATTTGTGTGTGTGTGTGAGGGGGGATGAAACAACTCATATGTCTACTTACATATGTTGATACACGTTTGGTGCACACCCTTGTTATGTAAATATCCGAATTCAAACTTATTGAAAAGGAAGTTTACGATCAAGCTGGCAACGTTTCTAATCAAAAAAAGGCCTCGTAAGCCCTAGATATTGACAAGTGATTCAACCCTAAGGGTTGACATTTCTATTTGTAAAGGGTTAGTTTTAAACCAAAGAAATCAGGCATTTATGTTGATGAAATTAGGTTTGTCATTTTCACGGGATTGAGAATGATAGTCTACGGTTGAATTTGTGTTATCTGGGTTAACGCCAAGTGGATGAGATGTATCAAGGCATCTACTGATGTCACCGCAGGGCCTCTGATCTACAGTTTAAGTGTCGATGGAGGCACAATTTTGTACACTACGCACTCGGTCGAGTGAGAGCGTAGGCTTCCGGGGCCGAAGTCAGTATTTAATTGGCTGTCCGGGTGACGCAGCGTTAATGGCAAAGGTGCCGACATTTCGGTCGCCATCGGCATTACGCTCTGCGGAAGTTCGCAGAATGGTGACCGAATCGTCGGCTCCTTTGCTATGAACGCGGCGTCACCCGGACAGCCAATTAAATAGCTAGGCACGCAATAATGCGAAAACGCAAATTCAACCGTAGACCATCATTCTCAATCCCTGACAATGAAAAACCTAATTTAATCAACATAAACGTGTGAATTCTTTGGTTTAAAACTACCCTTTGCAAATAGAAATGCCAACCCATAGGGTTGAAGTACTTGTCAATATCTAGGGCTTAAGAGGCCCTTTTTTGAAAAAGGCCAAATTCAAGGTAATTTTGTTTAGAGCCGATTCTACGCAATTGGAAACATTGCCAGCTTGATCGTGAACTTCCTTTTCAATAAATTTGAATTCGCATTCATCTGCCGTCTGGAGGAGAATTCTAGTTCCCGGCTGCCCTTTTCCTTGGTTTCTCTTATCTATACCAGGCGAATGCCGAACCATTACCCTAACAAACTGGTATGTATTGCGCTCAACGTTTCCTTCCTCTTCCTTTACCTACAAACAGCTTTTTCTTACCCACACACTTACACTGACATTCACTACACTACCACACACGTCGGTGCCCAGTCGGGAGCTTAGAGCTTCTCCCTGCTGGAACGGTGCCCTGCTGATGCGATATACTTGGCTGGGAACATCTCTACGCCAATGAAGATGTGCCGACCGGAATGTCGGCACTTGATCTCACTCAATACCGTCCAGCGGGGAAGGACTGTTAAAAGTCCTGCGATAAAAACATGCACAACACTTATGGTACTAATTACAACACTTATGGCACTCGGAAGCACAAAATAATCAAAACAACAGGCGTAACGGTTAGGACTGGTATACCCAACTTGGCAGGTTCAGACCCGATTGAAGTCGTTGATTTTTAAGGGCGAAAAAATCCTTCGTACGACTTCCTTCGGAGGGGAAGTAAAGCCGGCTGTCCCATGTTAGTATATTTATTGCATGTAAAAGAACTCAAGCCTAAATGACGCCTCTGAGCTAAATTCAAAGTCTCCTGTTTCTCGCCCAAGAAATACCTCCTTCATCTGTTGGAAAAGTCGGTGAAAGGAGCGTAGCGAAATTTGCGTGGTCAGACGGAAGAGCCGGCCAGATGGCTCGAGTCTCGCCACGTAAAATAGGGCATTAATTCAATTCAATAAATAGGTTTAAACCAAATTTTAGACTTTTGTTATATCCGAAATGAGGTCAGTCAAAACCAATGTGTTGGCGTTTGATTTGGCGTTCGATTAATTTGCCCAGAGGCACCTATAAACGAAATTCTCTGAAGGCCTTGGTTGCAAGAAACGTGGTGAGCCAAATCTTGTAAGTTAGATGCAGAGGCGGTTCCTAGAAAGGACGGCGTCCTGTAATTGGAGAAACACGTCGACACAAACATCTAAAACGTGACGCACGCGTTCATTAGTGACGCGGAGTCGCGGCGGAAGCCAAATCGATTCTCGGGAAGAGCTCTTCGACCCAGCTAACACAGCTTCTAAATTTAGCGGCTTTGCTGCCTCTGTATCTTTCTCCCCCCAGGGTGGTATTTTTTTCAGAGAATTCGGGTTTCGTGTAATTTTTAATCTTGTGATCTTATATTGTCTTATATAATTTATCTTATAATTAGATTATAAAAATATGTGCGAAAAAATGAATTAAATTCCAAGAATATTCCTTGAATATTTTCATAATTTTAGCTCGGGAGTTAAAATAAGACTAAAATGATAACATAAAAACGTATATTTTTGTAAATGTGATTCTTGATCTTAGGCAAGTTGTATTTTGTTAAAAATGCATGATACTTAAGACATGTGCTAGAAAGCTGTGAATATTGGGATGTTATAATAATAACAATTATTATTATTATTATTATTATTATTATTATTATTATTATTATTATTATTATTATCATTATTATTATTCGTGTATGGGCTACTTCTGGCCACGCAGCACATTTCTTTCTCCGAGGCCCAGTTGTATTCTATTTAGGAGAGATCAATGTGTGGAATTATGAGGATAAGCTTTTCGGCTATATTCCGTGGTTAAGACAATGTTGTTTGCTTTGAATATCAATTAGGGGGATAGGATGACGATGTTACTATTTTTATTATTATTATTATTATTATTATTATTATTATTAATTTTATATCAAATATGAACTGATAAGTCTAGATGTAGAAGTTCTTTATTATAAATTGATAATATTTTTTTAAAATTAAATGGAGTCATTACACTCCTCGAGACAAATATGGGATCACTATTCAGCCAGAAGTTTACCAGAAAGATTTTTATTCAACGTCATTGAATATGTCTAGCTCAGATACGGGTATAAAAGTCGGTAAGAAACATTACAATAATCGAATAACGTGCCATCCGTCCATGCACCTTTCCTTCACTACGGTTAGACCACTTTCGACCCACCATTCGTAACAAATAGTACCAAATTGATAACACCAAAACTATTGCATATAAGTAAGTTGTATATTTGTAAATAAGATAATTATAGTAGTTGTGTTTTGAGAAAAATACCTGATACTTAGGATTGTCCTGAACGCTGCGAATAAAAGGAAAATAATAATTGTAAGATAATACCAATAATAATAATAATAATAATAATAATAATAATAATAATAATAATAATAATATTAGTTTAAAGTTGCCAATATATATTTTACATAAATATAGTGATTAAAGACCTCGAGATCATTCACCCTTCGACAGGTCTTGCGGAGACACTATTCAAGGAGAATGATTCGGCGAACATATGTCTGCCGCAGGAACAGATGAAACTTCACGAGTACCGATTCTGAAATAATTCAATGTTACGATAGATTTATTACACAGCCACACATAACAAAGTTGTGTTTGTGTCTGGGGATCAGACCATGTTTTCTATATATTTTTGGGGTCGCTAAATCCGAATCTAGTGTTCCAAGGTTAGAAATATCTTTCGTTTATATTTTTTGTCAAATTTGTATGTAAAATGTTATGTCAAAAACCTTTTGTGATGCAGTAAAATGGACATCAGATTCGAATTTAGCGACCCCAAAAACACATAGAAAACATGGTCTGATCCCTAGACACTAACGCTACTTTGTTCTTTCTGTGGCTGTTTTTTAGTGTTTTCGGGCGCGGCAACTGCAATGCTTAGTATCGTAAGCTCGGGAGATGGCTGTCTTCTTTCCCAGCTGGATGGCGAGATCCGCCGCCAAAATACATGCTATTTCCCATCGAGGAACCTCCTACCAGCAGGACACCACCTCAGTCTTGATAAGCTCTAAGCTCCCTAGTGGTCTCTTGACATGTGTAGTCCTAACATTTGAGCGTTTGTCTAAGTCAGATGAGTGGATGCGGCCCGAAGTTGGAAGGAAAGATTATGCGTGGTCTATGTTACTGATCTATGTCACTGGTCAATGTTACTGGTCTATGATACTGGTCTATGTTACTGGTCTATGTTACTGGTCTATGTTACTGGTTTATGTTACTGGTTATGTTACTGGTCTATGTTACTGGTCTATGTTACTGGTCTATGTTACTGGTCTATTTTACTGGTCTATGTTACAGCTCCGGCATTCGGCCGCTAGAATTCTCCCCCAGACAGTGATTAGCAATTTTACGAGTTCCACCAGTTCAACTCCCTCCTACGGCATGGATAAATGGTTGTTTGCCATATCATGGTTTGGGCTTTTTCAAAATACCGTGTATGTCCTAACAATATAATATTTCCTTTAGTCTTCCGATTCCTCTTTTCGAACAATACGTAGGTGTACTTGAGGGCGAGTGTACTTTGAGAGAATATTGTGAATGATGAACTAAATCATTACTGGTTATAAATATCGGTAAGAACGTATTGGGTGCAGGCGGCCATTTTATTTACCGGTATTTATGAGCCCAAGGACTGTTGCGGTATGATGAAAACGTTTACCTAGGATGTATAATGATAGTGGTTATAATTTAGAGAAGGGGACTTCGGTGTATGTTCTAACTTTCTTACCGACAATAAAATGATGATGAAATGATTCCTTAAAGAACATTGTTCTTTCGGATGTTTTTTAGCACGTTCCTTGTTTGGTCTTGCTAGATTCCAGGAAGGTATACTCGAAAAAAGGTACCAGGAACAATTTTGAAATTAAGAATATCTGTTTGCTGTTTTTCATGATTTGTTTTTTACGGAACGTTCAATTATTTTGGAAATTGAAATTTGCTAATACTGCTTCCTTGATGTTCTTACAATACATCTCGCTGACTGTTCTCTCGGTTGCGGCGGTATGAGGAACACAATCTTTCTAAAGTCTAATTGACCCACACTATCATAGTACAAGACGAAATTGCCAACAATTTTGGGAAAAATAGTAGAAATATCGAGAAACCCAAACATTATTTTTACATACATCTTTCTCTTCATAACTCTCAGAAAAATTTCCAATTTTGCACATTTGTTTGCATAGTTTATACAATTTATTGTCATCATGCGGTTTTAAAATTCAAAATTCCCTTAAGTTACTTTCTTCATGTTAAAGCAATTTGTTTGAAGTCCAGCTCCAGTAGTCGCGACGGTAAGACGAAATATCACGTGTTGTACTCCTACTTCGTCGTGACGATCTGAAAAGGCATCAATCCAACTGTCGAAGAAACAGAAAACCCAAAAGAACCGATAGAGAACCAGAACAATTTTGAATTCGCTGATGCTGCTTTTTCAATCTTCTCCGAATACATTCTGCTCATGTTGCATCACTGTCCCGACGTTATGACGAAAATTCACATTTTTAAGGTCACCTGTTCTACTTTAGTATTTTCCTTGAATCCCACCTTCTTAACGAAAAAAATAGATTTTATAATTGATTGATAAGTAATTACGTCAACAGGAAATTCATTAGTCCCGTTTTCCTTGGGAGGTGGCAGTGATCTTCCCCCTTGGTTGGTGAGATTCGGTTGTCCTATCGTCGGTTCGGAAATTCCCCTAGTGTCTCTCACCAGCAGGAACAAGCGGTAAGTTGCCGACCGGTTTCCTGGCATGTGTAGTGCATGTTAGGGTAAGTGTGTGTAAGTAATGGGGAGGATAGGACAAGGAAGAGGAAGGAAATATCGCTCGTGGATTGTGGCTCATTTGTTAGGGTACTGCTCTGGCATTTATCTGGAGTTAATAAAAAAAACACGGAAAACTACCGATCAGAGCAGCCAGGTGCTAGAATTATTTTCCTTACAGGGACAGAACTCGACCTAGGTATCTGGCTAGTGTCGAAAATCGTGCTACCGTCGGGACTCGAACGTAGACCCTCTCTGTCAGAGGCACTGCAGTGTCATCAGTTGATTTGCTGAGACACCTCTCCCGGTACGATGTAATTTGGAAATCGCTGTTTTTGCCCCTGTAGTCTTCCGACAGTACGTTCCTTTCGTGGCGCCACTCTGTCGCGACGGTCAGGCAAAACCACATTTTTGAAGTCACGTGTTCTTCTTAAAAATGTTTCTTGTGTCCCGTTGTAGGGAAGGTGAAATTTGGAATTTAGTGATGATGCTTCTTTCGTCTTCCCAGTGTACATTTCCCTCATGGCGCCACACTGTCGCGACTGTAAGACGAAACTGCATATTTTTGAATTCACGTGTTCTACTTTAGAAGTTTCGTTGTATCCCGTTGTCGGGAAGGTGGAATTTGCTGATGATGCTTTCTTGGTCTTCCAAGTGCTTATTTCGCTCATGGCGCCGCACTGTCGCGACCGTAAGACGAAACTGCATATTTTTGAAGTCACGTGTTTTTCGTCAAAATTTTCCTTATGTCCCGTCCTCGTGAAGGTGAATTTTGAATTCGCTGATGCCGCGTCTTTGGTCTTCTCACCGCGCGTTCAACCACAGGCGCCGGACAGTCGCGACAGTAAGACGACTCTGCCGTGGTGTGATCGAGTGCTTGCAGGCGTCATCACGGATCGGTGGAGGGGCACTCTGTGGGCCCAGGGGGACGAGGGAACGGGATGATATGACACGTGACCAGGTGCTATAAAAGAGGATGACTACGGGCGGGGAACTCATTTGGGTTTTCTAGTTCTCCGTCGGTTGGATTGATGCCTTTCGAGATGCAGCCCATGCGTGAGTTGAAGCTTTCCAGAAATCAAGGTGAGTGCGGCTAGCGAATGTGACTTACTGTCGTGAGCATGAAAAACTCCGAGACATTTCGTGTTTTTACTTGTGTGATTTTGAATTCTGAGCGACTAAACGTGCGAAGACTAGTTTTCATGGTGTATTAATTATTTTATTCAAGTTAATGTTTCGATAAGTTGATGTGATGTATGCCTTAGCAGTGAACAGTGAAGTAGTGAAGTGCGAAGGAAATGTAATTGTGTGCAATTTGTAAAATGTAGTGTGTGACTTAGGATCGTGATCGTCAAAAAGTGCGAAAACTAACTTACATGGTGTATTTATTCAAGTTAATTTTTCGGTTAGTTAAGTGAATTGATATTTACGTTAGCAGTGATCAATGTAGTAGTGAAGTGCTAGAGAAATGTCATTTTTAAAGTTAACGTCTTTCAATTCGTTCAGTTAACGCAATAATAATGGAATTTGCATTTATGTGATTGTATATCCATCTCAAGGATAGTGGGCTGCATTCCGGTGGGGCATGTGTTTTTGCAAGTATTGTTCGGCGGGTAGGTTCCCTTTCACACGTCTATTTAAAAATGTCCATTTCGGATATATAAACTTTTCAATATTTTCTGTTGTGCGCATGTTAAACTGAAGATAGTATATATAGACAAAAATGCATAGAGAACATTTTGTTTTATAGACATATGTTTAAAGTAAATCTGCTCGCAACATATAAATACAAGTAATCTATTGTTTCAGAATCATCCATGAATAAGTTGCAGCTGTGCTTGAAAATCAGCTTCTGCTTGTTAATGACAAGCATCTTCTTGACATGCAGCGTTCTGCTCTTAGATATTTCGGATGACTTGGTAAATATCTTCAACACGTTCTATCTCCATTAGAATTTTCGTCCAATATTTGGAAGAGAGAATACGAAGATATTCATAAAATGATTACAATTTTTATTTCAAATGAAATGTCAGTTAACGACATTGATGTTTTTATTTCAAACTCACCTAATCCCTTTCTTGTTTTAGAAAAAGCAGAACAATGACAACGCGATGATGAACATCACTGAGAATCCAGATGGTTGCAAAATTATCATCTATCAAGTCAGACCTTTGGATATGTGCGTCGCTCTGGGCCGTTTAAATGACCTGCCCGCCTGCGTTCGTTACATGAATGAAATTCTGAAAAAAGTTTTAATTCAGAGTGTAATCAAAGCAAACCAGTCCAAAGTACTTGCAATGTAATATTGCTTTGCCATATCTAAAGGGGAGATGGAAGAGTTGAAGGGAAGAAGATTTTGAATAGGGAAATGAGTTTATCTTATAAAAGTAGGTTTTGCCATTGTAGGCTTATATTCTTAGTGTTTTTCCTGAATATTGGTGTATATTTTGGCTTTAGGGCCTTGTATTATGTTATATTTGTAGATGGGTTCATTTTGTTTGCTTTTATTTGCGCTCGGAAAAAATGTGAGTGTAAATTTGAAATTATTTACATTGGTACTCACAAACACATAGAAAGACACACCCTAAATGTTAACAGCTCTGTAATTATATTTTATAAGAAATATTTTGAATATAAAACATGTCTTGAACATAAAACATGTATTGATGTAATTGAAATGAAAACAATTCACAATCTGATATTAAAACTTTGGTACATTCTTTAAAAAAAGGAAATAACTCTTGTGTTTATATAATCATTGTGTAATTTGTGGAAGGTTTCAATAAAGTTTATATATTCAAAGTGATTGTTTTTGAAATTACCATTCTCTAAAAGACACCTGTTTGAAAGGGAAGGTAGATTACAGATGTCATGTCTTCAATTATCTGCATATGAATTGAGTTTCCGTATTTAATATAAATTATTTTACTCAAATAATCAGTTTACCTTTAAGTAGTATTTGCATTGGTTTTCAAATTATAATGTTGTATGGTTTTAATAATAGTCTTGTATGTATGCATTTGGCACTTTAGGGTCAAATTATCGAAATTTTCGAGCTGGAGATATTCGAACGTCTGTGCCCATTTTTTATTCGTTATCCACAGGTGGTATGAGAGACATACGGCGATCATGACGCATTCCCATCAATAATAGGTAATAATATTTACGCAAATTAGGTAAATATAAATGGTGCATAATATTAGTTTTCGATGACGATAAATAATTGTCAAGGTACAGCTGTGCTTCTCTCAAGGTAGTATATCTGGAAAATACTGATATTTGGAATTTATATACTAAATTTTTTTGTGGAAGTGTAGCTAATACGTCATTAACACCATATTGATATTAGGATAAACTTTTTCTGTGAAAGTGTACCGCCGGCACGTCATCAAATCTGCCGCATGCCGGGTTGCCTACCCCAGGGGCGAGCACTATTTTCATGTTCGCCCAATCGTGTTTCTGCCTTCGCCCCATTGCCTTGGCTACACCAAGTTGTAGCTGCTGAATGGTAATTTGAGAACGGAACTGTCGCGGACAGCGCCACAAGAGGTCGAAAAAACCTAAGAGTTTTTATTTCAAACTTATTTAAGATTAATATTGTTTATTTAAGATTATAATTGCCCTTGATCTTTATCTCATCTCAACGTGCTCGCTTTTCGTGACGCAGCTCCGGGTTCGAGTTCCGATGGGGCAATATTATAGTGTGCGTTTTACTTGCAATGCCCCAGTATGTGTTGCTGTGTGACGATGAGAAAGTTCACTTCTCAGGTTGAGAAGTGCAGAATACAGCGTGGAGACCTCTTGCCTAAGGGGGTACGTGCCAATCAGAATTTCCCCTTAGCCCATGGCCGCGAGGCCGGGACGTTTGCCCGTAGGCTGTCGCGCCAAGTACAGACAGACATATTGTAGTTAATTTATAATAAACATAATCGAAAACTTAGTTATTAAATGCTCTAATTATGTTGAATATAGCCGCATTTGTAATAATTAAAATGGAATTACTGTTTAAACATTTTTATTTACCACATATTAACATTATTAATCTATATTTAGAAGAACATTTTGAGTAGTGAAGAGACGATTGTCGTTATTTCCAATTGTCACCAGATAACATATACGTCACATACAGTTTTTACTGTTTTTTGACTAAATAAATCTAAATCTAGATACCGCATCTGTGATTTGATTTTATTTACCTCAAAGAACAAACCGTTGCTTGCAAACGTAAATGGACTTACATCTAGACATATTTTATCTATTAACGTAATAAATTTATTCTAATTGTTAATACAGAGAATCTGAAACAACATTTAATGATTACGGAGTAGCAAATTTACAAACATCTATTTTCAACATTGTGAAAGTTTGAAAATAAGAAAACACTTCTGAATTTAATGACACATTATTCGGAAAGTAGCAAGGATTCATAAAAATATATTGACTTAGAGATCGATTCAACTTTGGGATCTCTCGCTAATCGTCGTCTCTTGTTGCTATTGCTCGCAAGTATACCTACCTTTTTGCTCACGGGTAACCGACTGCCCTTAACCACCTTTTGCGTTCATGTTCGGTCGCGGCTTGAACACACTTTTGGCGACCTTAAAACCCGTAGTATAAAAACAATAGTATTTGTTATTTAAGGTCGCATCAACTTCTAGGTCGTTAGCGACCACTATTGCGTGTAACTATGAGGATGATACGATATGATGATAATAGGGGCTGAAAGGACGAACCAGATACAAACTTGCCCGGGGGAGGGGGGGGGACTCGGACCCGCCTCGTCCTTCGGTTCGAAATTGCTACGGCACTACTGCCTTAGCGATCTCGGTCATCCGTACCGGCAAAACAATAGTTTTGGTGCCGATATATAGCAATTATAACGCTATTAAGTTTTCGCTTGTGCCACGTACAGTAAGCAAACATTGCAAGGTAGCAGCACAACCGCTAGTTACAACGTCAGTATCAGTCGATACTAAACACTACTATGCCCAACGTCACTTTGGGTTTGGGAAAATTGGGGTTAAAATATGAGAGAGAGAGAGAGAGAGAGAGAGAGAGAGAGAGAGAGAGAGAGAGAGAGAGAGAGAGGAAGAGAGGAGAGAGAGGAAAGAGAGTGAGAGAGAGTGAGAGAGAGGAGAGTGAGAGAGAGACAGAGAGAAACAGAGAGAGAGGAGAGAGTGAGTGAGATAGAGAAACAGACTGAGAGAGACGAGAGAGACTGAGAGAGACAGAGACAGAGAGAGAGAGGAGAGAGAGAGACTTTGTAGTGTTCATTCTAAAAATACTTCAATGGTAGGCAATGTGAGTATGAGGGCCGTGGACAAGGCTATATCTTCTTTCTGTTCCCATGAGTGATTCCCGCGGATGCCGCGCTGATAACGCAAACACGCGAAACAAACGAAGACACGGTTTATATTTGAATGATCTCGTATATTTACAGGAAGTTGGAAAAAAAAATAATTGAGTGTCCCAGAACTGGTAACACATATTTTCTTGAAATACTTAGTGTTGGATATTCTAACGATAATGTGTGCTGACACTCTTAATTTTTGGCGGTCTTGTGAAAGTCATCCACAAGCGAATTGAGCCTTCCCAAACAACTTAAAATCGAAACATAACGACGTCTTAACGACATCAATAATAAAAATAATTTCATACAATCCCGGTAATTGATATTCGAGACTAAAAAAACATTCTCTTAACCAAGGCATAGAGCCGAAAAGCTGCTACCCATAATTCCACACCTTGATCTCTCCCGGATAGAAACAACTGAACCTCGGAGAGAGAAATAGTATGTTGTGTTGTCAGTAGTAGCCCAAACGCGAATAATAATAATAATAATAATAATAATAATAATAATAATAATAATAATAATAATAATAAAAATAATAATAATAAATATAGCTATAAAATCTATTCTAAATAATCAAAAAATTAGCAGCCATTTTAAAAAAATTAAAATATTGTTAAGACGTCATGAAAATAATCGAGAGACAAGATATTCGTTTGAAATTTGCAGGCGTTCTTTTGTTCTTTTGATTTGACAGTGCGAGTCACCACAGCCCGCAAGTGGCGCGACGCAGCAGGCGGTCCGCCGCAGGAGGGTGGGCTAATGCTGACGGGAAAGGACGGGAGTGGAGATGGAAGGAGAGGAAAGCAAGTGGTAAGGAGAGGATTGCGACGTAGAAGGAAGTGCGTAGCAAAGAATAACTAGTGTTGCCACAAACACATTCACTTTCACATCAATTTTCATTTCAACCATTTGAACTTTTGTAAAATCCCAAGAGTTAAAATAAAATGAGACCTGCGTCATTTTGAAGCGTCTTTAGCTGAATATCAGGAAAGAAAATAATTTAAAAAAATTATTCAATTTAAATCACAGTTCCATTCTTTTAAAATAAAAATGTTGTCTTCTTAAACATAATCATTAATCAAAATATTCGTTTGAAGTTCTCAGAGAATCTTTCTTTTTTTGAGGGCACCCTGATCGATTCGGATATATAAATGTATGAATTATATAGTCTGGACAGTTTTAAATTTGGTGTTGAAGACTGACAGATCTGTAGCCGGACGGATAGACTGCCGGACAGAGGGATGTATTTTCTGTATACAAATTTTTCGGTGTTAAGCACCCAATGAACTTGTGTTGAAACTAGAAAATGTATTATACGAAGTAGTTAACACATTGAAAGAAAATGTATCCACTTTTTCAGTATCAGGGTCGCACAATGAAGTTTTTTTTTCTCCCCCGAAAAGTTGCGATTTTTATCTGCAGCATTACAATACTTTCTTTGTACTTCGTAAATTGTATCAGAGATAGTAAAAAGTTACGCGGGAGGGCGAGGCTTAAGTAGGAGGTAGGAAGTGGTGGGGAGTGGGAGGTGGGAAGAGAGCAAAGATGGAGGGAGAGGTAAGCGAGTGGGACGGAGATTGTGTCGCAGAAAGAAGTGGATGTCGAAGAATATCTCGTGGTGCTAAAACATTCCTTTTCTCATTGAATTTTCATTTCAATCTTTGGAATTTCCAAAAATTCAGATTTCAACGAAAATTAGACCTGCGTCATTTTTAATGTCCTTTTCCTATATACGTGGAAAAAATAAAAACGTTTTGATCCGTCTGAAAAAAATGAAAATGTTAGGATTTCATGATAATAATTAACTAAAACACAGAATTAAAATGGTGTAGATGAGAGGTGCGTACTCTAGACAGGGTGTGGCTGGAAGGGTGATAGAGCGGGTACGCGGTAGAGGTGGGGTAAGGCTAACGGCAGAGTGGAGAAATCGGAGGTGGAGGAGTCACCCGATGCAGCATAGTGAGAGAGAAAGGAGTACGAGAAGGGGCCGTAGTATGGATTAGAGGAGACTGGTTGAAAATACTGCATAGAACGACGGTCGACCTAAGTGTGGAAGGGATATAGGAGGCAGAGGTACAAGAGTGAGTTGAAAATGGTGGCGTGGCTGAGTTCGGGTCGGACGCGAGGCGGGTCTGGGTGCGGGATTGGACACCCAATCAGGATGAATGTTTGTCTGGATGTGCGAGTGTGAAATGAATGTGAATGAAAAGGGTAAATAGATGAGTAGTGAATGGGAGAGGGACAAGCACAGCGGGCATGACAGCGTAGTTAAGATGAAAGGAGGAGAAAGTACGAAGCGGAACACAGGACAAATGCGCCCTGTCACGGGGGCGGAAGAGAGAGAAAGAATCGGGTAGGACGGTGTGAATGCGGGTGTGGAGAAAGCAGATGTATAGTACGGAATGGAGATGCTGAATATTAAGCAAGAAGAAGCAGCTAAAGTAGATAGAGAGTACGTAAATAGTAGATCCGATGGAAATTACAATAAGCAAGAATGAGCATGGAGAATTGAGGTGGAGAAAGCGGATGGAGGATATGGAAAGGACATTCTAAAGATTGAGTTGGGAGAAACAGCTAAAGAAAATAGTGAGTACGGATATGGCGGTTTCAATATAAATTACAATATGCTATAACGAGCATGAAAAGAACATTGGATTGATGATGAGTTAGAGTAAGGGAATCTTCTAAACAATTGGCAATTACGGTATATTAGTGAAGGAGAGGGCAGCAGGGAATAGGTAATAAATATGTAGGTTAAGGAAACAATTAGACTGGTGTACAGAGGAAGATTTGATGGTGAGTTGGTGCAGGAAATGAGGAAAAGTACGCGGGAGACAAGTAAATAAACAGCAGTGAGTGTGAAATTTACAGAAGAGGGGAATGAGGCGTCAAAGAACAAAAAGTTAACATGAAAATAACACAAAGAATAAGCATTCGTAAGTACTGCCAAGGTGAATTCGCTGTACACAGCAGAGGCAGAGGCAGAGGCAAAGTTCGAAAGTTTAAAATGACAGGGAGCATACGGTGAGGCGAGGGTAAAGACGAGAAAGCCTATAGAGGTATTCAAGGAGGCGGTGCCCCAAAAGCACCTTTAGAGTTGGTGGATGCACATTTCACACGGAAGTGGAAATGAGAAAAGGAAGTACCCAAGGGGCGCAAAGGTAGCAAAGAGTTTAAAGCTATAAATAAGTGATATCTCAGGAAGAGCTTAGTAGGGCCTGAGAGTCGAGGGTAGAGGGAAGGGACAGCAACCGCCTAGACAATGGAAGTGGAGGACAAGCGATATGAGGTGTTTCAAGAAGAGGATTTCGTATAGGGACTAAAAATTGCTTCTTCGGAGCTTTCGCGTCTGGAGTTGTAGGTCTCGTGTTTAGGTGATTTATTATTTCGTATTGCTAAACGCTTCAACTGCCAAGATCATTACTCCCTTAAGCGTAGTGCATGCTTGTGTCAGTGAGTAGGCGGATGTTCTACTACCGCCCCAGCCGGGACAAGCTCTAAGCTTCCTACCGGTCTCCCGGCATGTGGGGTAGTGTAGTGCATGCTAGTATAAATGTATGTAAGGAATGAAAATAAGGCATGAGAGTGAAAGAAAATATATGGGCATTTGGTAGCCCCTTTGTTCGGGTACCATTTCGAAATTCACCTGGTGTTGATCGGAGAATACACGGAAAACTACCGATCAGAGCAACCGGCTACTAGAATTCTTGTCAAGACAGCGGCTGAATTCTACGTAGCTAACTAGCTATTATCCTGCCACATTCGGAACTTTAACCCCAGGACCTCCCGGTGAGAGGCACTGACATAAACATTGATGCGCTGAGTCAGCTTTTCCCCTCGCAAAACGGTCGAGTATGGCGATAATGTGTATTTAAAGCGAGTGAACTTTGAAGACGCGTCAACAAAACGGTGATTCGTTTCGTAAGTTTACTGAATGTTATGGCCGGGGAGATGGTTCTTTGCTAGAATACTGCTCTGGAATTTGTCTGATATTACGGAAGGGAAAGAACAACTCCCAAAAAGATGCCAGTCATACCTTTCCTCCAGAATTTGATCTAATGGAAAAGAAATCCACTAGCGGACTCGAATGTTAGAAGCTCTCAGCCACATACGCGGCAGAGTCAGCGACTCAGTCGGCTCTGAGCTAAACTCAG
Organism: Gryllus bimaculatus; assembly: GCA_017312745.1. NCBI lineage: Eukaryota > Metazoa > Arthropoda > Insecta > Orthoptera > Gryllidae > Gryllus > Gryllus bimaculatus. The sequence continues at coordinate 515,780 of BOPP01000007.1, read as the reverse complement.
TCATAGAATAAATTTAATAGACTACAATAGACATATTTAGCCATATCAATGTAATAATTACATCAAAGCTATTGTAATAAATGCAGTATTTATCACAGCGGTTGATCCAATTAAGTGGCTAATGTAGAAAAATTGACACCGTTGGGACTCGAACCTTAGGATATCCTAGTTAACCACGCTGAAGATGAAATGACGAAGCTGCTGTGAAACCGCAGCCGGGAGATCTTTTTAGACAGAGGAGAGAGTGAAGTGACGGTGTCAGTGATGGATGGTTCCCCTTGCTTGTGTCAAAGGTTACTAAGATGGAATTGCGATCATCTGTACAAGGGTTGCTTGGTTGGGGGAAAGAATATCTCCTTTAAGGTGGGAGAAAAGAAGAGCATGCCCTGGAGCCGAGACTGCAAGACGGAACCTATTTATGTGGCTCAGGGTTTCAATTGATGACTGACTCCGAGGTCCTAGGGTTCGAGCCCCGACGGTCGCAGGATTTTCGACACTCGGTAGATAGCTTGTCAAATTCAGCCGCTGTCAGGAGGAGAATACCAGCGATCGGCTGCTGCGGTCGCTACTTTTACGAAGTTTCTCCGCTTAACACTAAGTGATTGCCAAAGCAGTACCCTAAAATCGGATCATTGACCCCGCGCGATCTTTCCTACCTTTTCCTTGCCGTATCCTCACCCCTTACACACACTTACCCTCCCATTCTCTCCATTACCACACAGGTAGTTAAGTTACGAGCTTAGAGCTATTCCGGTTGAGGCAGGGCCTCATTAGTGGAAGAGTACTCTAACAAACGGACCATGCGCGATCTTTCCTTCCCTCTTTCTTGTCCTATCCTATCCTCTTACTTACACACACTTGCGCTCATACGAACTACAAGTACTACATCACATGCCGGTAACTTACAGAGGTTGTCCCGGCTGGGGCGGTGTACCACAATAGGGAGATACTTGGTCGGGGAAAACCCCGTTAGCCGACGCAAGGTCGGCGCTGGATCACGTCATCTAGAGAGGCAAAGATCACAGCCACCACCCGAGCAAAACATATGAACTACACTTACGGGACTAATGACCACATCAATTAACTGCAGAAGAGATGGTAGGGTGTGAGAAACTTCAATGAACGTGTCCTTCGGGGTTTAGCAATCAGCGTGTTGATTATTCACGGCAGGTGCCCGTAACATATATCGACCCAAATCAATAATTTTTAAAAACACAATGAAGGTTCACATGTAAAAATAAGGGTAATGTTTCAGTTTATATTTGTTTGATAAAAACAATGAAGGAATAACGTATTTTCAACAAAGGATTTATAAAGTATATAATTTTGAAAATAACCATATCCTGATTTTAAACTGTTTTCTCGGAAATCGTGATCAGACACTTGTGAAGAGTTGCCTTGGTAAATATCAAATGAGTAATACTAGACGCATATTTTGTACAAACAAGGGTTTCTCGCCTTCATTGCAGCCTAAAGTCTGCAAGTTCGAGGTCGAGGTAGCTCAAGCTATTGAGGAAACCTTGTTCGCATTCTAGGAAATATTTCACTTGTAGAATATTTATCTTCCAAATGTCACATTATGAACATTGCTGAGATATTTAATTTTAACCAAAAAACTTACAGCACTCAAGCATTTAAAATTATATCAAATTCTTATGGAAAATTAGTCATTTTTTCAGTCATCAAGTAAAATATTTTAGTATTGTAAGGGGAGTGTATCTTACACACTGTGAGATGCAAATTTTTAAAATTGCTTTCGGTCGTTTTTTTGGGGGGGTGCAATATTATGTGTCGTGTTTTGTTTTCGAATTTGACACATACTAACGTTTCCTTGCCAGATTCGTGAAGATATTAATAAATATAAATGTCTTTATAAATAACACACCAAGAGGGGAATCGTCAATGTTTCTTTTGAACATTATTGACAATTGCAACCACGAAGACAACTGTTTACTTTCCGAATTCAGTTGTAGCAATTTGTTATTTCACTATGTGCTGTATAGCATGCGTTACTGTAGATAACGGGCGTTTGGTATGAGTTACTTAACTCTAGCTCTCACGACGAAATAACATTGCTTCACTACAATAATCTCGTAAAATAATATTGTTTTATGGATTCACATGTACGACCAGGCAATACTAAAATATTTTACTTGATGACTCATAATGTGACATTTGGAAGATAAATATTCTACAAGTGAAATATTTCCTAACATTTCCATGAAGCATCAATATTAAAATACTTTTAAAAACATTTTTCTCTTACATACGTGCCTAATAAAGCAGAATTATTATAATTTTGCAGCGAAAAAGGTAATTTTTTTGACAGGAATAATAGAAATTGAGTAAGTTATTAATTACCTCTTTACGTATCGTAATCAGGTAACACGTCTTTTAGTGGCATAAAACACTTTTTTAGAGAACATCTTCTGGAACTTTCCAAAATAATAAATTTTGATTTTTTATTGTAGTTACCAAACTGTTTTTTAAATATTGTTACTGTTGCCTTTATATTATCATATTTTTGTTCAGTTTTTTAAAGATCCGTAGTGATGACAAGTGGAGACGTATATTAGTTTGCAGTTTCATTATTCTGCGTTAAGGTTATTTTAGCAGAAAGTTTCATGTGATGAAACAGTATGAGGAACTTAAAGTAACAATGCTACCGGATTACATACGAATATTCTGTAAAATAATGTTACCTTGTGTTTATAAAATCACAATACAAAGACGCATTTTCGTTGTCGTTTGTAACTGACAAGAGGAATATTATGTTGCAACGGTATTCATTGTTTGTATTCGGAGTTGTGCTTTGGTCATCATTGCAGAGCTCTGACATGAAGAACAGTATCACTCATTACAGACAATGCTATAATGTCGATACCAGTACATACGTAATGGGTATGTTGTGTTGTTTTTTTTGGGGGGGATAGAACGGCATGTTGCAAGAGCTATATAACGTCAAACTTGCAACTGAATTAAATTGTAGTGTGGTGAATTTATTGTAAAAAAAAGCTTCATTTAACAGTATAACCTATTAACAGCTCTAAATTGTTTCTTTTATGCTAATGATAACTAACATGAAATGCTGCTCAATTCATTAATTTTATCGCAGTCTTAGTAGTATGAAAAATAATAGATTGAAATAGTATTTGACTTTGAAATATATTATGTGTATTTAAAATTTAAATTCAAAACAGAAATTAAAAAAACGTTTTTCATAGCAAATAAATCTCCTAGCGAAATAATATTGTGTTTGGATACAGTAATTTTTACATCCTTTTTGATTTTTGGAGTTATACATCATTGTGCGAGTAGGCTGTTTTGTAGCTGCTGGAAAACCAAGAATTTTTCCTGCAATATCTTGACACAATCAAGAGATTTTTGAACAATTTTAATAATTCTTGTAAAGCTGTAGTTCTTTAAATAAAGGGTTTCAAGTATATCGTAAAAGTCTTCATTCTACAACGTAGCATTCACTTTCTCGTAGTATTTGCAACTGTTACGAAAAATTATAATACTTATTTTGAAATCTATAGGTATTATAATTTCAATGACCTTTTACAAAACTTCCATCAAACTGCTTTAAACACAATATACCTTGTTCAATTCCTATTATATTTCACGAGGAAGACCAATTCGTGAGAACAAGTTGAGCTTTTTCCACATACATCGAAATTACTTTGTGATACCAATACTGAACTTTTACATTTTAGTGTCATTCAACAAACTAATTGTCAGGGCAATATGGTCGAAAGTTTCTTCAGCTTTAATAACGTAAGCATTCTCCCTCAAACATTTTTCTCCAAACCTCACCTATTAGGAATATTCTGGAGCACGTTTTTAAGCATTATATCTAACACAATGAATTAATATTCATTAAAGTAATATTGTGAACATTTAATTTCCTGAATACAACTCTACATATTCTCTAGTTCCTTAATTTTCCGACCAATAATATTTTAATGAATCTTCGAAATAACAAATAATAATATATTTTATACTACATTGTTTGAGATACGAATGTAAGATAAATTTATTCGAGGAAACTGTTTTTGAAACAATTTTATTTGAGCATGTTTCACTAATATACCATTATAAGACAGATGAATCATTTTAAAAATACGATTTATTTAAAAAAATACTCTCTCGCAGTAAAAGTGAAACTTCTTAGCTTATGGGAAAAGTTGATTTTGCGCATTGCTTTTTAGAAATTGTTATTGTATTATTATTTATTTTGGATTAGGTAATGGTTAAGAGGAATTTAATTAAATAAAATCACATCTCATTAAATAAAAATATTAATTTTACTTATTTATCAATTTCTACATATTCAAAGAAAGAAATGAAGTTTATAATCACTGAAGTAAGATAGAATATAGAGTGTAAAATATAAAAAAATACTAATGATTATGCATAATATGCATGACGCTAATGCGTGATCTGTTTGCAGTCCTTTGTCAGTGTTCAATTTCAAATTAAATACATCACCCAAAAATCTTCTCAACAGTTGTTTCGTCTAAATTGCAACTGATGTTGAAACCACCATTCATAATCATTGATATTTTGTGTGTAGCATCTTTCTTCAACAAAGCTACACCTTGTATAATGTATGGCAACAAGATTTCTTGAATGAATTCAATGATATCAATTACTTTTGTATTAGCTGATATGTAGATGGTCACTATCATAATCATTTGTACATTTTCCATTTGGAAATTGCCTCCACTAATGTCACTTATTCCTCTGTAAACTCAATGTATGTTCTCTTCAAATTCCCTCTCGTTTTCTCAGATTCTCCCTAAATGTTCCCACATATTGTTCCTCCCAAAATATCCCCCCAAAATATTAAAACTATTTGCAGTAAAAACGCAAATAATCTTATTATTAAATGTTCTAATATCATTCTAATTTTCCCCTAATCTGCAGTTGTAAAAAAAAGAAAGTGAATCTTTTTTGACAAAAAACATTTGGAATATAATTTATATGATTGAGGAAATTGTTATCTCATGTTTTTCCCATCGTATTTTTTTCTAGTTCCTTGAAAATGACAATATATAATGATATTTGCCTCTCATAAATATGTTTCAAACAGATCTATCAATAGTTACTGGCTAACGGGATGTAAAAATATGTGCTATTCCAATTATATGTTACGTACAATACATTCTTTCATTCGTTTCAAAAATAATTTGCGAACATGAGCAGATTTCTAGCAGTTCCAAAGGAGTTTGCTCCGTAAAAGACCACTAGCCAATCACATTCTGAGAACGACTCCCTTGGTGTAACAAGTACTCCACTCTCCCCGTTGCTCTTCCACTTGTTGTTGAACTGTTGTGCAGCTCGGCCTCGGGAACGTTAGTTGCGTCTTCCTGGAATGCTTCAATGGTACGTTTATAAAATTGTACATGTGCATGTTGGGGATCTAAACGTTATCCAAACGTTAACGGACAGTCAAATGTGAGATTATCTCTAATGAATTTAAAAAATCAATATACTCGTATGCTTAATTCGCACGGTCTGCAACAGAGTTGTGTGTTTTACGAATAAGTTAAATAAGTGCGATATTTGTCTAAAATGGTACTTCCACGTGAATGGATTTTTTATAATAAAATAAAATTGGTTCACGGGATTGGTCATTGTGGGTAGTTTCGGAACAACGTTTTGAAATATTTAATTTCTTCATCAAGACTTACTAATAATTATAAGGGTAAAGTTTGAATTAAAGCCACCACATCCAACTTCACATGGAGTTGCTGAATCACCTGGGTCAATCGCGCGTCAACTGTGAATCGGGCCAAGGCCCTAACAGCAAATGGATTGTTAGTAAGGGTTCGTAGGCGTCCGCGGCCGGAGTCAATGCATTCTTGGCTATTCGGGATGACCCGCGTCTCGGTCAATGTTACTTACGTTTCGGCCATCTTGCTGTGATCTTCTTCAGAGCTATACTGCTGAGATTAGTTCAGCTATGCTGCTTAAGATGCTTAAGATTACTTCAGCAGTATAGCTCTGAAGAAGGCCACAGCAAGATGGCCGAAACGTAAGTAACATTGACCGAGACGCGGGTTATCCCGGATAGCCAAGAATGCACGGATTATTAGTAAGCCCTGATAAAGAAATTAAATATTTCGAAACGTTCACACAACTAACTTTTTCTCTACCCACATTGACCGTGGACTAATTTTATTTTATTATTCATTAATATTCGTGATTATACATAGGTCAATTTCCAGACAGATATTCATTTGTCTAGTGAAGTGAAATTTAGCTACTAATACATTTTGAATATATATTATTTACGCATAATATTGATCAGCTGAATAAGGTATCAGAAATGGCCTTGGAGCGCACTGTCGCAATGACAATGAGCGAGCGCTATGCGCACTAAATTTAGTTACGCTCAAATCGTAATTTATTGAGAAATTTGTCTTTAATGTAACTTCACAATGAATAAGATTTTCTAAATATATTCGGTTGGCCTGTAGATCACAGATCCAATGAATGAAACACAGCCACTAAAAAATGAATACATTTCATTCATGTGGAATATTGAACAGTTGAATTAGGTATTAGAAATGGATTTTTTTTGTAGTTTGAAACAAGTTAGGTTGGGTAACAGTGGCGCGAGACTTGTGTCCTACAGACTTTCAGATAAGTTGTCGTGATTTTACGAATACTTTAAGAATACTTCGCAAGACCTTCATAAACTCGCTTGCTCGTCTGTGGACACTACCTGCTTCTACATCAGCTGCTGTCGAGTCCATGGCAACACGACCTTGCCTACACGTCATTACTTTCCCTCACCCCGCTGTATCGCTCTTCCCGCCAGGTGGTTGGGAAGGAAGGTTTTCAGTGTAGCAAGCGTAGTCAAGTAGCGTTGCTGGTATCCAATAATAATTCAAGGAAAATGTAAACTGGTCTCTTTTTACTTTCTTAGGTTTTACAATCGTAATTCTACAGAAAATATGCATTGAAGATTTTTATCTTCAGTAGAGTGCAGTAGTTCGAAAGTTAAAAGTATTCATTGTACTTTTATCTACAACTTTCGTTGCTATCATTTATTCTTAATTAAACGCATGTTGGTAAAGGAGTGGGAGTAGGTATTCCCGGGCTCAAGAAAACGTGTGCGTTTAAACATCTTGTTGGAGTTGCTGGAGTCGGTGTAAACAAACGTGGTACAAATATCTAACTGAAAATGATCAAGGTTCTACGTTTATGGAAATAAACCAAAGGCATTTCCAAATTAATGGTATCACGGTAGTAACATACATTATAGATGTAGAATTGTTGCCACGTCCTTTTGGCACCTCACTCGTACTCTTAATGGGGATTAGGAGGGTTATACTTCTTCCTCGTGTCGTGACTGGCTCCACTCAGATGGTGTTAGAAGAGTATTTGTCCGCTTCAGTAATTGTGAAGTTTGTGCGTAGGTAACTGAAGTCGTCTTTGCATAATTACGCTTCAAATTTAAGGAATATTAAATATGGAAGTGGATTCAGAAGATTGTGTTGGCCCGAAACAGAATTACTAGTTATTAACGTAAATATAACAAATAATTCTGCTGTTTCATTTGTTTTCATTGTCGGTTTAAATAAATTTAAATTCAAAATTTTGATTGTTTTCAAACATAACATACTTATAATCAGCTTATATAATGTTTTATGGCATACTAAGGTACAACATGAGGATGGGAAAACAGGCAGAAGACGGTAGAGCCCAATGTTAAGGCAGTTAGTTTTATCATAGGGTTTCTGCTATTGAACCATTGACCGTCATGTCAATACCATTGGATAACGTTTTCGATACATTCTTGCCATACATGATAGGGAAGTTGGCTCAGTAGAAACGTATTGCTGCGAAAATCCGTTACACGTTGTATTTTGCATCGATCTGAATGACAGATGACCTCCCTCTGAACGACAGTCCAGGACGCCGTTCAGGAGAGGAGGTCATTTTGTCCATCTGGCGTTTGAAAAGGCACATGCCTACGTGACTAACAAGATAAGGAGGGTAGATTTTAAATGTCAATATCCCAATTCGAGTTCTATTCACCGTTATTTTCAGTTGTACTCAGTTTTACAATAAAATATTTTTTAAACCTTTTAATAGAGTTTAATTTATGATAATCAGTATTCTTCTTTTGATGGAAATCTTAATGTGTACTTGTGTCAAAACTACAAGCGTATTACTGTTTAAGAAGGGTTTTGTAAATTTTCCACTAAATTTATATTTAAATAGTCTTGTAACTTGTTATTAACTTGATACAAATAATAAATGAAGAAAACTATTATAATCAAATGATTAAATGATTGAAGAAAACTATTATAATCAATTTAGAGATAAAATAATGATCGTAAAAATTAAAAACAAATGTTTTGAAGGGTACAAGTACTTCAGTAATCTAAAGGTGTAAATTTGCTCAGGTCTCCACGAGGTATTGAAAACATTAATATGAAACAATATATCTACATTATTTTAGATTAAGGATATAAGCCTGATAAGCAATTCAATTAATTTACAAATTTATCTCTTCAAATATCTTTTTTTCATGTCCGATCGACCGTAAGGAAAACATAAAATTTTAAGTTCTTTAAAAACAATTTTTGTTCTTCTCTTATTCGTTTTGTTCGGGTGACATGCAAAATATACATATAACACGTCCGTAGATAAGCCTTACACTTCATTCTCGCTCGTCACTTGTCCCTGTTTCGAACTTCATCTGTCAGAAGTCCCCCTTCTCCGCTCCGGGGGCTTAGGGGCTCCTCTGGCAGTTGCACCGTTCGCCGTGATTAGTTGACGAAGAGCTCGCCAGGGTCGCTGATAGCTGCCTCCCGGACGGGCTGCGTGCTTGTCCAAATGGAAGCCTGCTTAGCGACACCAGACAGTTGATATGCGGAATGGAGTTGTCGAGTTTGTGACGAGCAGCGCGCAAACCGGGAAGTTGGATCTGCTCTTCTTGCAGGCTACGAACTTCGCGTCAACTGGATTATTTTGAAAACCAACTCTTAAAATTTTCGTTTATATTGAACCGTGTGTTTGACGCTTTGTCAACTGCCATGTTTTAATATTTTATGAAAAATATCGGCCGTTGTAAAGATTTATACTCGTACATTATAAAACCTGTTTAATAATAAAGAAGTGATACGTATATATTGTCATTTGTATATATTATATAATATTTATATTATATATTATATATATCTATATATACTATGCTAAAACCTACTACGCCTCGCACGTATTTTTACTGCACACTTACTCCGAAATGATCAAGTTTTCGAAACCTGTAATGCTGTTATTTCAATATCTTCTTCGGAAGGATTTCAATAAGGGAAAAATCTTATTAGCAGAAAGACACCGAAAAATTTTTGAATTTTGCAGTTTTGTAAAATTGGTATAGAGAATGAAATTATAAGAATTTCGTTAACCTGTGAAATGTCCATTTCTCTATTAAATTTAACCTTCAAAATTAAAATAGGTTCTTTACTCAAGGGGTGTTGCCAAAATAATTGGGGAATATATTTGGGAGAAAGCTTTTTTTAGCTTTTGGAATTCAACTGTCTCCTCTCCACCTCTCTCTCTTCTCTTCTCTCTCTATTTTCTCTCTTTTCGTAAAATTACCCATTTCCAATTATCGATTTTTATCACGCATTAGCATTATAGGGAAGCCGTTTTTGGTCTCACAATTTACACAGCATTCGTCACTGATTCTTCCATCGTGTGTTTGTATAAAGAAATCATGTCATCTGGGGCCGGCGTTCTGCAGCGCGTGGGCGGGCGGGGGGCAGCTGGGGCTGGCGTGAGATTCCACAGCTGCCGGCGTCTAATGATCCAATGCTAATGCGACACGCCACCCGTAATGAGGAGGCGATTTGGCGGGCACGGGAGAAGCAGGGGCCGCGCATTTTCCATGGGGGGGAGACAAGCAGCTCAACACGCCGCGTTGGACATTTGGAGACGGTGATGTAAATCAAAATAAACAATATTTTAAGAGATAGATAATTTGTGGTATTGGGGGAAGAAGGGGGGAGGGGGGAACGGTACTTTACGGATAAATCATATTAGGACGTACATTTTGTGGAATGGGTTCAGGGGAAATTGACGCTGCTTAGAAGATATTTTAAGATTCATTTATG